>JAKTYO010000007.1:58808-183065 GCA_030578735.1 Metschnikowia noctiluminum | reverse complement strand
CCTTTTTCACCTTTTTCACCTTTTTCACCTTTTTCACCTTTTTCATCCTTTTATTCCCTTCTCTTTTGTCTTTCATCCCCCGCCTGATCCAGCATGAATTATCTGGACGACGATCTTTTCGAGGACGAGAAGCCTCAACAACAATCACAAAGAGGCGCCTCCCTGCCGCCACCAAGGCCCGTGCTGGCCATCACACTGGCCCGTGTGGCCCACACCAGAAGCTTTTCGACGCTCAGTGAAAAGGCGTTCAGCAACGTGGCGAGTCCTCAGGATGACGAGGAAAACTTCTACGAGAAGCTCGGCGGCAGTCTTTACGGCGGCTCTGCGGCCAGCATGCTGACCGGAATGCCCTCCCGAGCCCAAGGCGTGCGTTTCACAGACCGCCGGATGCTGGGGTTCTCCATAGGTCCGGATTCGCCCAGCCCCTACGGCCTCGAGTATCCTGCGCTCGCGTACAACCGCATGAGTGCCCTTGGCGACGCGCTGACGGAGTTTTTCGGCGCCGACACGCCCCGCTATGGCGATGTGGCGAACCCAAGGCACTCGATGATGCCGCTTCAGCCAAACAACTACGGCACAAATCTCTTACAGGAGCCCGACGAGAGCTTGGACCCGTTTGGCGACGACGACTCGTTGTTTCTGGACGACGGCGACGACGGAGTGACACGTGGGGCCACTTTGCGGTACCGGAACGCACCCAACGACGCCCATGTGGACGACGACGACTTCACGCCGCGGTTGAACTACACGAAAACAATCAAGCGTGCAAAGCTCGTCAACGGCAACTATGTGATCGACGCGCCGGTGCCAAAGGCGCTTCTCGACACCTATGCCAAGAGCTTTGGCAAAAGCGACGAGACCTCGTTTGTGCGGTACCTGGGTGTGACGTGTGGCCCGCTGAACTTCGTCAAGTTCAACTACAACATCCGCCAGAACATGTACGCGCCGCCGCGCGAGACCGAGATCTTGGTGTGCATCACAATGTATAACGAAGACGAGGTGCTCCTTGGGCGCACGCTCCAGGGTGTTTTTGAGAACCTCAAGAACCTCACGCGGCGCACAGACCCAGTGTGGGGCGACGGGCTGTGGAAGAAAGTCACGGTCATGATTGTTAATGACGGCCGGCTCCAGCTCAACGAGCGGACCCAGAAGCTTTTGAGTGCGTTGGGTATATTCCGAGAAGGCTACGCCAAGTCCAAGGTCAACAATAAACAGGTCAAGGCCCATCTCTACGAGTATACCACCACGGTGGGAATTGAGCGGGTTTCCAGCGACCGCGTGTACCTTGCACCCGGCCTGACGCCCGTGCAATTGATGTTCTGTCTCAAGGAGAAGAACGCGCGGAAAATCAACTCCCATCGTTGGTGTTTCCAAGCGTTTGCGCCGTTATTGAACCCAAAGGTCATTATGCTTTTGGACTGTGGAACGAAGCCAGGGAAAAACGCGTTCTATCACTTATGGAGCGCGTTCAAAGACCCCAATGTGGCGGGCGCATGTGGCGAGATGCGGGTGGCGCTTGGCCACAATAAGGCGCTTCTTCTGAACCCGCTCGTGGCCGCGCAGAACTTCGAGTATAAGATTTCCAACGTCTTGGACAAGCCGATGGAGTCGGTGTTTGGGCTCATTTCTGTGCTTCCAGGTGCCTTTTCCGCTTACCGGTGGGATGCGTTGCTCAATGTCGATGGCCACGGGCCCCTTGAGAAGTATTTCAAGGGTGAGTTTTTGCACCAGACCGCTCAGATCGAAGATGAGGACGACGACGAGGCCGAGCTCAAAGAGCGCAACTTCGAGGAGTCCGGGATCTTCACCTCCAATATGTACCTCGCCGAGGACAGAATTCTCTGTTTCGAGCTTGTGGCGAAGAAGGAGAAAAACTATGTGCTTCGGTATGTCAGTGCCGCCACGGCTGAGACAGATGTGCCGGAAAAGGTGGATGATTTTGTCTTGCAGCGTCGGCGTTGGCTTAATGGTTCGTTGTTTGCAGCCATGTACTCGATTTTCCACTGGACGCAAATCTGGCGGCTGAACCACTCGCTTCTCCGCAAACTTTGGTTACAGCTCGAGTTTTACTACCATTTGGTCACGGTGCTCGTGTCTTGGTTCTCGCTCGCTTCCTTCTTTCTTGTGTTCCGCATTTTGACGAAGAACTTGGGCTCCTCAGAGGTCGGCTTCAGCATGGGAAAATACATCTCGGAGGCTTTTCTTTGGGTCTACGTGTGCTGCGTGGTGTGCACGTTTGTGTTGGCATTCGGTAACACGCCTAGGGGTACCAAACGTCTCTACATAACCATCACTATTTTTTTCGCTGTGTTGATGGCATACTTGTTGTTTGGTGCAGTGTATTTGGCCATAAATACCGTCAAGCTTGTCTTGCGGGAGAACGACCGTAAGTTCAACGTGGGTATGCTCTTCACGAATCAGAAACTTCGAGATCTTGTCGTGTCCGTGGTGAGTACGTACATCTTGTACGCAATTGGTGCTGTAATCCATGGGGAGCCCTCATTTATGGTCACTTCATTTATCCAGTACCTTCTTCTTTCGCCGTCCTACGTTAACGTCTTGAATATTTACTCTTTCTGCAACATCCATGATGTTTCGTGGGGTAACAGAGACACGCCCCAGGCCAAGGATTTGGGAACGGCAAAAGTCACAGACGTCGACGGCCAATTAGTCATGACGGTTGTACCTGGATCGCCCGAAGAGCTAGAGCAGAGTTATTTGAACACTTTGGATGAGTTGAAGGTGGCCCCCATGGCACCACCCGTGACTAAGAACAAAAAGGCAAAGGACGACTCATACTATGCTTTCATCAGAACTATAACTGTGTTGGTGTGGATGTTTACAAACGCCATCTTGGTGGCGATTGTTTTGGCCGCGGGCAGCAACCCTAATGATATTTGGAACGACTCGCGTAATGCTACCGTTTTCCTTACAGTGATTTTGTGGGTGGTATGTGCATTGGCTGGATTCCGTCTCATTGGCAGTGTCTTGTATGTCTTACTGAAATTCGGGCGGCCTATACGCTGGTGGATCCAAAAGAGAAAAACTGTTGAGTGATATGGGCGTCAAGGCCAGATGAAAGAGGCTCGAGGCAATGTGGAGAATCGGCGGAAGACACCACATTAGAGAATCCAGGATTTTGTCTGTCGAATCAGGTTAAGCATGGGATAGAGACGATCTAAGAGATCCAGCAGCTCGCTCAAAAAAACCCAATTGTGCCTGAGAAATGCCGAAAGCCACATAGAAAGCAAGTTTGTTCCATGCACCCCACCATGGCCTCGCAGAAAAGTTCTTATCTTTGATACTGGCATGCCTATCCACAAGGCCATCCTGCCTAGAGTTCGGGGCGGGCAAAGGCCGGCATAGTAATAATCTACGGCGCTCTTGGGACATTCTCGTAAAGAAGGTGTCGTCTGGACGGCAGATGTAGATACTTTCCATTCGAGCTGGCCAGAGGTCAGGACATAGCTACGAATCTGCGCTCATTAGCGGACCTGACCTAGCCTCAGGACAAACTGCGAAGGCTTAATTCTTTGCAAAAGGCGTTCTTTTGCTAATCTACACCCCAGGGAGAGTTCAGCAAAGTCTGGTTAGTTTGGCGAAGAAGCGCAGGAACTCACTGGACGAGCGCCCACAGGAAACAAATGGGCCCAGAAGTGAGCGCTTTTATTATATCTTCCCTTACTGTTGCTGGGCACGTGTCGCGTTTTCAACCAGGCCATAACGATAAAAAGCTCCACAATGAGAACTTTTAGTTTCAAGACAAGAATTGGAGATAGAGACTCCATTGAAATTCAATACATAGACATGATTCATAGACTCAGTACAAAATTTATGGGCGTGAAATGCTACAAGTAATAAAAAAGAGGAAAAATTACCCCAATAGCTGGGAAATATTTGCGGGATTTTTATCATAGATTCAAAATGCCGCATGAGCTAGAGAGATTAAAAAAAAGCACGAAAGATTCGAAGGGATTTCGAACGCATGAAAAAAAATAAAAAAAGAAAAAATCAAAAAAAAAAAAGATAAGAAAACAAAAAATACAGGAGCTTGTGAGAGAGCCCGAGGACTGGGCCAATCAGAAGCCAGCGATCACACTCGCTTAATCATTCCCCAACGTCAATCTCGCAAATTGACAAGCGCCCGATTCTCGGTTTTTTCTTGGATTGGGCGTGCAACAAGGACTGAGAAAAGAGGAGAAGTTGTGGGGCAGCGCCAAGCATGGTGTATTAAGAACTCGTGCAATGAGTCCCCTGAACGCCTCTGCAAAACTGCAAAACACGAAACTTGATAATGACATCATGATCAGAATGACGGGTATTTAGATCGGCACAATAGAGTTGGAGCTGGGCCTTTGCCGCATGTGTATTTCCCGAGGATGGCCCTCAGGATACGCTAAGCAAAAAGAAAAAAACGGGATTCTAGTGGACAGCGCATTGCCGCGTTGCCGCATTGCCGAAAAGCCGCCAGGTCCGGGCCATAAGCGGGCTTTATGCCGGGATTCAAACGAGACCTCGGCGCCAGCAAGACGGCTGGAATTGCCGAGTCCGAGGGTGGTGGGCAGATCAGATCCGGCCGTACTGTCCGGCCTTGGCGCTGCACAGAGTGTGGCGCCGCGACATTTCTGAGTGATTTTTTTTCATTCGTCAGTGCGAGCGGTGTGGAAATCAACCAGCCCTGGCAAAGAGGGCCACGTGACCTCAGGACGGCGAGGCTTTTTGACTAACGAAAAAAAAAAAAAAGTGCTTACAGTTTCATGGGAATGTCATGAATTTAGTCTTAGCAAATGCCAGTAAAAACCAAACCAAACTTGCCGTGTAGGTGATGAATCGTCCGAATAAATATAGGCGAAATCTTAGCCCGAAACCCAAGCTGGTTATCACACGCCTGAGCTAAAGATAAGCTCGATGCGAAACGGGAGCGTGGTATCAACGAATCAGGGTGCGACAATTGAAGCGATTATTCCTTACCCCCCACGGAAATCGGTATGCACACGCCCGGACCCACGGCTCTGCTGGCGTTGCTTTTTGGTCTGCTAAGGAGCATAATTGCTGGATGCACACCCCAAAGAGCTCTACAGAATATTTCTTTTATTGTCCCTCAACATACATTTGAGGTTTAAGCTGAGCATCAAAGTTTCTGCTTGCCAGATTGGTCCTCGTACGCTTCACAGCTCGACAAGTCTTCGGTTCTGTTCCCCTGGTGCGCCACACCGGTGCATTTGTTTATTTGGTGTCTCAAGCACATTATTCTGATTATCTACAGGCCCGAGCTATTTTGGGCAGCCGGCCATCCAAAAGTGGAGATGTTGTGGTGTGCGTTTGCCCAAGCCGGACTTGACATAAATACCGCGGCTGTGTATGCCGGACGCTATATGCATCGTGCGCGACATTTTCTGATGCCCACAATTCCAAACGACGCCCGGCCGATTTAACACTAACAGCGTTCTATGCCTTAGTAGGTGCGAGCCGTTTGCCCGTACTGAGCTCTTATTAGTATGGGTTGGGACATTGTGCTTTTCTGTCAGTTCCAGAGACAGTGATGACGCTTATTGTCAAAATAGATACAGTGGTTAATGTCAAAATAGATACAGTGGTTAATGTCTCAATTTTACGTTCGCACTTTGATTTGTTCTTCTCCCATTCATGAGAGGAACCTTGTAGACGTATGTGCTGGCATAGCACGCGTAGAAATCGAAACCAGTAAAGTGTTTTCGATACGAACCAGTGAGCCGTCTTGCCGGAAATCATCTCATCACAATTTTCGCATAATGTGCTCCAAGATCCGGTAGTTTCGGCAACTTGTGGCAGCAATTACGTCAAGGCGAAAATCCGGCGAAAATCTTCAGGGCCGGAAACCCGGAAACCCGCACCAATGTCCCCGCTGAATCGCTCGCTCGTGCACTGGCCCGATCGCTCGCACATCCACTCGCCCAATCGCTCGCTCATCCACTCGCCGGCTGCCCCGCTGGCCCTGGATTCGTGCAAGTACCATGATCTCCCCGAAGGACCCGGTGTTTAAATCGTGCATTCACCGGCTTCAATGGGGAATGTGCTGGTATCAAAGGCCGAGTCACATACCACAGCGGCCGGAAGTTGGCGGCACAAGACCCCGGGAGGCAGACTGAGGCCGGCTCTGAAACAATGCGACTTTTGCCCTACCTCGGAAGTGTGGGCATACCAAGAGTCTGTGTGCACGGGTGCGGCGCGTGCAGATCTTCAAGCGTTCTGTATGCCAGATTGCACGCAGCCCAAAAAAGAAAAGTGAAAACAATGAAATGTCTCGAGATATCAGCAGCCCAGCTCCCCCAAAACCGTCTTGAGGGCCAGCGCAGAAACTATTTCCCGGTACATTTCCAGCTGGCGACATTTCCCAGACTGGCGTATCTCATTTCTCCTGGATGAGACTTTGTGTGACTGGTTCAAGGCTTCGCGCTTCTGCTGGCTACTGATTGACATTGGGCCATACTGCGGGGCATACATACCACAAAAACGAAAAAAATGTATATTCAGAATTTGAAGTCCGTGCACTGAGATGGTTTTTTTCGCCCTGCCAGGGGAAACGAGGTGCGATCCATCAGCACAGTCACTCTCCCTCAACAGTAGAAAGCTAAGATTTCACCTTGAAACAAGCTCTGTAGTGCCAGTTTCAGACGGTCGTCAACCGAAAGTCGTATAATTTTCCTGACTCCCCCAGTTCCTCGGAAACAGTCGCCGAGTCTCATCACCTTGATAAGCAAGCGGATCCCCAGGGATAGGGCGTGTCTGTAGCGGATAAGGGCTCTCGGAGCAGGAACATGCCCGGCCACGCACAAATTGCGACATTATCGGAGAAAAATGGGTTGTGGGCCTGCGCACAGCGCGCGCACGACGCACAAACTGGCTGTTGCCGAATGCGTCGAGTATTTGTTTATGCGAGGAAATTCCCTCACCGAGAGTGCCGGCACTAGAGGGCTACCGACACCAAAAAAAAAAAAAAAATTGCAACCGCCCGACAATGCACATATAAATCCCCAGGCCCCCCCCACTGCCAACTATCTGTTCTCCCTTTCTTTTTTTCTCTTTTCTCTCTTTGTACAGTTGTTGTTTTCTACGAAACCTCTCATTAATTGTTAGCCAGTATGAGTGCAACAGAGCCAACTGTAGAAAAGGTCCCCAAGACCCAGGAGGACGATGACGAGGATGAGGACATCGACCAATTGATTTTGGATTTACAATCCCACCATGGTTTGGACGACGACGAGTCCGAGGATGAGGACGATGGCGCCTCTTTCAAGGCCGTCCCAGACGAGTTGTTGCAAACCAGCATCCAGACCGGTTTGACTGACGACGAAGTTACCAAGAGAAGAAAGAAGTACGGTTACAACCAGATGGCTGAGGAGAACGAGAACTTGGTGCTTAAGTTTGTCATGTTTTTCGTTGGTCCCATCCAGTTCGTTATGGAGGCCGCTGCCGTTTTGGCTGCTGGTCTTGAGGACTGGGTCGATTTCGGTGTCATTTGTGCTTTGCTTTTGTTGAACGCCTTTGTTGGTTTCATCCAGGAATACCAGGCCGGCTCCATTGTCGAGGAGTTGAAGAAGACCTTGGCCAACACCGCCAACGTTGTCAGAAACGGAACCTTGATCGAGGTCGAGGCCAACCAGATTGTCCCCGGTGACATTTTGCAATTGGAGGACGGTGTGGTTATCCCAGCCGACGGTAGAGTTGTTTCCGAGGATGTGCTTTTGCAAATTGACCAGTCTGCTATTACCGGAGAGTCGTTGGCCGTCGACAAGAGACACGGCGACAACTGTTACTCTTCTTCCACCGTCAAGACCGGTGAAGGTTTCATGGTTGTCACTGCTACCGGTGACAACACTTTCACTGGCCGTGCTGCCGCTTTGGTCAACAAGGCCTCGAGCGGAACCGGTCACTTCACTGAAGTGTTGAACGGAATTGGTACGATCTTGTTGGTTTTGGTGATTGTTACTTTGTTGGTTGTGTGGGTCGCCTGTTTCTACAGATCGATCAAAATCGTCACTATCTTGAGACACACCTTGGCCATCACCATCATCGGTGTCCCCGTCGGTTTGCCTGCTGTTGTTACCACCACCATGGCTGTTGGTGCCGCCTACTTGGCCAAGAAACAAGCCATTGTCCAGAAATTGTCCGCCATTGAGTCCCTTGCCGGTGTCGAGATCTTGTGTTCCGACAAGACCGGAACCTTGACCAAGAACAAGTTGTCGTTGCACGAGCCATACACCGTTGAGGGTGTGGAGGCCGACGACTTGATGTTGACTGCCTGTCTTGCTGCCTCGAGAAAGAAGAAGGGTTTGGATGCCATTGACAAAGCTTTCCTCAAGTCCTTGATCAACTACCCAAGAGCCAAGGCTGCTTTGACCAAGTACAAGGTGTTGGAGTTCCAGCCTTTCGACCCTGTTTCCAAGAAGGTTACCGCTATTGTTGAGTCCCCAGAGGGCGAGAGAATCATCTGTGTCAAGGGTGCGCCATTGTTCGTCTTGAAGACTGTTGAGGATGATCACCCTATCCCAGAGGACGTGCACGAGAACTACCAGAACACCGTTGCCGAGTTTGCTTCCAGAGGTTTCAGATCCTTGGGTGTCGCCAGAAAGAGAGGCGAGGGCCACTGGGAAATCTTGGGTATTATGCCATGTATGGACCCTCCAAGAGACGACACTGCTGCTACCGTGAACGAGGCCAGAAGATTGGGTTTGAGTGTCAAGATGTTGACTGGTGACGCCGTCGGTATTGCCAAGGAGACCTGTAGACAATTGGGTCTTGGTACCAACATCTACGACGCTGAGAAATTGGGTCTTTCCGGAGGTGGAGACATGGCCGGGTCCGAGATTGCTGACTTTGTCCAGAACGCTGACGGTTTCGCCGAGGTTTTCCCACAACACAAGTACAACGCCGTTGAGATTTTGCAAAACAGAGGCTTCTTGGTTGCCATGACTGGTGACGGTGTCAACGACGCCCCATCTTTGAAGAAGGCCGACACTGGTATCGCCGTCGAGGGTGCTACCGATGCCGCCAGATCTGCTGCTGACATTGTGTTCTTGGCCCCTGGTTTGTCTGCTATCATTGACGCCATCAAAACCTCGAGACAGATTTTCCACAGAATGTACGCCTACGTTGTCTACCGTATCGCCTTGTCGTTGCACTTGGAGATCTTCTTGGGTTTGTGGATTGCCATCTTGGCCAGATCCTTGAACATTGACTTGGTTGTTTTCATTGCTATTTTCGCCGACGTTGCCACCTTGGCCATTGCCTACGACAATGCCCCATACGACCCAGAGCCCGTTAAGTGGAACCTTCCTAGATTGTGGGGTATGTCCATTGTCTTGGGTGTTATTTTGGCTGTCGGTACTTGGATCACCTTGACCACCATGTTCATGTCGAAGGGTGGTATCATCCAGAACTTCGGTTCCATCGACGGTGTGTTGTTCTTGCAAATCTCCTTGACTGAGAACTGGTTGATTTTCATCACCAGAGCCAACGGTCCTTTCTGGTCCTCGATCCCATCCTGGCAATTGTCTGGTGCCGTCTTGATTGTCGACATCATTGCTACCTGTTTCACCTTGTTCGGCTGGTGGTCTCAAAACTGGACCGACATTGTGTCTGTCGTCAGAACCTGGATTTTCTCCTTCGGTGTCTTCTGTGTCATGGGTGGTGCTTACTACTTGATGTCTACTTCCCAAGCATTCGACGACTTCTGTAACGGTAAGAAGGCCAAGAAGACCCACGACAGATCCATCGAGGACTTCATGGTCTCCATGGCCAGAGTCTCTACTCAACACGAGAAGTCCTCTTAAGCGTGCGTGACTTTGTCTGCGTGCTTCACAAACACTCGATGTGGTTCCCGCCACTCATCCTAATTTTTATATCTGATTCCCCACATTATTCCCGTCATATTTTTAAATTCGTATCATCTAATAGATAATGATCTAAAGCTTTACATTGTACTACGTAGGACATCTTCGACAGTGCTTGGAGTGTAATTCTGCCAATGGTCCCGATTTTCTTGCCGATGGTATGGTATTGCCAACAGTTATTCTTATTCTTCTTAGTCTTTTTATGTCGTCGTGTTTCTGCACAAATGTCGTTTCGTCGTATAGCCAGATACCGCTGGTGCGAATTGCTTTTACGAAAGTTGCGTCCTGGATAAAGTATGGGCGGGTAACCCTCCTCGTAATGGCATGTCGCCGTTCCGGACTTGATTAGGTCCTGATAAGAAAGGTTGGTGATGGTACTATAAAATTGCTTTTATTGAGGGTTTTCCGCAGATCTCTACGGATTCCACATCCGAGGTCGTTCCATCAATTTCCGAGGTCCGCGACACATACCTATCGTATTCTAATTTACCCCTGAAGGTTGCTGTATTCCAATTGTTGCGCCAGATGGAACTTATTATTAGCTGCTGAGGATTTCTCGGATGCCTTTTAGAAAACTTCATATCGGGACGCCACCATCAACGCCGCATGAAAAATTTAGCCATCCTTGTCTGAATCTCGGTTCATTTCATCTAGCCTTAAATGCTGTGACTATTGGGTGAGGGAACTCGATGTCTGGTTGTTTCTTTGTACCTTGATTTGGAATCTAAAGTAGGCATTCCTCTACCTTTTTTTATCGACTAGTGTGGCTTGCTCATCTGTAGAAAACTCATAAGCGGCTCATACAAACGCACTCAATACCCTCTCAACTCAAGCTGGAAATCACTATAGGATCCGTCATAAAACCAGGGAAGATCTGGTTGAATGGAAATACCAGTGAATTGAATGAATAGAAAAATTGGGACTTTTTAATAGGAAAAAATAAAGTCTCAACCCCTCGAATCTCTTTACGTCAATACTCCAAAGTTCGTACTTTCGCTGTGGGTTCATTATTTTGACGTGGGTATGATATTCAATTCCTCAACAAAGTGACCACTAGGACGAAATTCGTATTTTCCGCGAGCCCATGTGATGGGGGCCACAATAATCGATTTTGAACATATAATTTTTGAAAGTAAATACACGCGTCGAACGCTTCGAAAATAGATCAAAGTCGTAGTCTAAAACATTGGAGTTTTCAAAAACCAATTTGGAATCCCCCGGAATATTGAAAACTATGCGCACGTTTCTCAAGATGTTTTCTGCGCGAAACACCTCATGTATGCACTCCATAGCACATCAGCCTCAATGGTAGCAAAATTTTTCACAACTTTGGGGGAAGCCTATTTCAAAAAAAGAGATATGACGAAAAGTCAAAAAAGAATTGGTCCCTAGCAGGATCGAACTGCTGATCTTGGCGTTATTAGCACCACGCCTTAACCAACTGGGCCAAGGGACCTTGCTGAAGAAACCCGATTGTAAAGAAAATAGCAGCAGCCAACGGAAAAAGCACAAGAAACCGGTTTAGAACGTTTCAACTTCTGGTTCTTTTCTTACAATCGCCAAAATTCACAAAAGAAAACTGTAAGTTTCACCAGAGGGATTCTGTTCGTAAAACGACCGACAAGCAACACGCTACGTCAAAACAAGTATTTCGATTGTTGAGTCGGAAAAAGCAGGAGAATCTTCCACCCATTGTGCCTGCGACGTTTTCTGAGATTTGTCCCGAAGTTCGAGAATCCAAGCGATGGAAAGCTTTTTGGAGAGCTCTCAAAAAGGAGGAATGGTGAAAGCGCTCCGACCTTTCCTCACTACACCACTTCAACTTCGGTTCATACGTGCCTCGGCCACAGCTTCCGAAGACGGCCACAACTTTCCGGTGCCATTTGTGCGCCCAACCAAACGGTATCACAAGAAACATTATCGTTTCTTTAAAAGAAAAAAAAACATAGGACACGACTTCCTACTTCACGTTTACAACTCGTGCGAGACCTCCAAATACTGGTGGCAGAAGCTTGACTCTGCCAACCCCATGAATCTCAGAGAAATGTTGGCGCCAGCCAACACGTCTCACGACAACTTGAATCAGACAAAAAAAAATTCTGTGTGGTAGAAGCCATGGGAGAAATTGATTGTGAATCTCGCTTTGCACCCAATCGAAAGAATTTCTGCTTTCCTGTAAGGTCTCATTTTCCGTTCGGTCTTTCTGAATCCGACACGCTTGAATATATAAGAGTCCAGACCAGTCAGCTTTAATCTCTGTTCTTTGTTGAAACGATGGGTAACAGGTTTTTCTGAAATCATGCGTTCATACAATTATCCCTAGTATAGGCAAGGGCAATGACGGGAAAGAGTCACCAATTAGATAAGTCAGCGACCGACAAAACAAATTTCTCTTTACATTTCTCACTATTTTCGCCGTCATGTGGCATAGGTAGATATGGATAAATTTTTCCTATATTGAACGCTCACTTTCGTCGACACAGACAACACGAAAAGCTACGTCTCTAATTATGCCATTCGTCTATGCGCGTCCCAAAAAGTTTGCAAAATGTCGCGCGCGTCGTTCAACCCACCCACGAGAAAAATGCGAGACTGCTGCAAAAGCACAACCTTCTTCTTTTGCGAATTTCCACCTATTAGCCAGAATTCATCCTTCCATGTCATGGTAGCATAAAAAAGACGTGATTTTTTTGCACAAACACGCTTACCGGCAGGTCGCGAACAAATTTACTTCCTCGTTTTTTTAGATAAGCCAGCCCCCGAACCACCCGCCGAGTCCTCGTCTAAAATGTCTCCATCCGTTCCTACACGCGCTCCTGCATTTGTTCTACTTGGCTCCCACTTTTTCTTCCTCTGCTGAGATCACAGGCCCGCTAAATCTAGTGAAGCGATCAGGCCGACTTTTTTTTCCACCCCACAAAGAAACACCTTTCACCGCCTTTAGAGAAACCACGTTTTGGCTGCAGGCCCAAAAATCCAATCCAGTCGCTAGAACCGAGCTTTTTCTTCTGCCCCGTTCGCTCGATCTTGATTCGGCACGTCTCTCTACGATTGGGCCCCAAGATTCAAGCTCGCACAAAGGACTCCTCAAGAGAACCCTTCTGCCTTAGACTTCGTGCACAACAAGAACAAAAAGCCCATTTCCTTTGGCTCTAATCATCTAGAGTCTGACAATAAACTCTGAAGCCCGCTTCATTTGAATTACTGGCTTCCATAAGACTTGTCACTACCTCACTTGGTTCCAAACGGCCCAGAAACTGACAAAGTGTGTCGACCACATTTGCTCTCCAATCCCTATTTCCACTAGTGATCAAGCCACCCACAGACTCCCATCACCTATATCGGTGCATCCTGTTGTATATTAGTTCATTGTACACTAGCCCTGCTGTTGCAGCCATCACGTCATTCCCACCACCATCTTGTACACTAGTCCATTTCACCATACACTTATTTTTTTCTAAGCAGGACCAGATCTACCTTGCATATATCAGTGAAACCAAAAAGCCAGCGAAGCCTTCACAATATCTCGAAAGCTTGAAAAACAACTTAGGAAACTATTAAATTCGAGCGCCAGCCTTAGCCGATCCAGTAGCCTTCACTGCACTTTGATCTGTTAAAGAATTCTATTCGCAAAGCTCAAACATGACTTTTGAACCACAGCCGCGTTCATTGTCCGAGAGTTACTTCTCAAACGACAACAGTTTCTCGCACTCGGCAGAACACACACAAGACCTCACAGAGCCTTTCGAGGATGTCGAGCAAGAACCTTTGGATATAGTTGGAGCCCTTCACACGCTAAATCTTGATGCAGATCCCAACGATTCGTTACCCTCCTCACCAAGCAAACAAGACGAGAAGGCTCTGAGCCAGCCGGGCTCAAAGTTCTCAACAAGCGACACAGGTGGTGCCCACGCGTCGTCTATGCCTCCACAGCGACTCTTTTCGCAAAACGTTTTGACCCCAAACGCTTCTTCTGTCGCAACCTTTGGTGCAGTTCCTAACACCTTAGGCAACCCCGCGTCTACGCCAACCTACGGCTGGGGCACAAGTTTTCTTCCTCCATTCTCCGCACCCCCCATGCCATACGCCGCGTCGGATCCGGCTCTTGCATCAGAATTGGCAATGCAGATCCCGCCATTTCGCCTCCCAGGCGAGCATACAGCAACCGGTCTGCCAATCGCTTTCGGCGCCGGTGCCCAGAATATAGATTCTTCCATGACCCCACAGCTGCTGCACGCTTTCGGTGGGATCCTAGACTCTCGCTTTGCTTTTGAGGGACATGGAGCTTCCGCAAATCGCCATGGCGGCGAAAGTTATACAGACATGCACAAGCATGCGGTTACTGGCCCACATGATCGAGCATCAGATGAGCTTCGCTCACAGTCAAATGTAAACAACAGCTTTGATGAGGTCGAGGCTAACGCGAAACAGCCATCTCATTTTGCCAGTGGTTCGGACTTGTGGAATCCTCGCCTGTCCCATCTCCTCGTTCCTCAGCCTCATGGCGAGGTGTTTTTGAACAATCACTTCTCCCCGTACGGGCCCGCGAGTTTTTCACCCGCCCCTGTAGACTCATCGCGTGGCCAATACACGAATAATGGGGTTTCAGACTATGACAATGGCTACGGCAATGGCCACGGATCCAGAAATGGATACCACACGCCGCAATACAATGGACAGCGCCGTCAGAACCATCACATGAACGGTGGAGTTAATGTCCATCGGAAGATGCATAATTCCTACAGAAGAAAGGGCGATGATGCAAGCAAGTATGCTAGCGCCAAGTTGGAAGATTTTACTGGCGAAATCTTTATTTTATGCAAAGACCAGCATGGATGCAGATTTTTGCAAAGACAGTTGGACTTGGAAAATGAAGTCCAGCCGGAAGGAAAAGCCCTCAATAAAGATGTTGCTGCAACCATGATTTTCAACGAGTTATACTTAAAAATTGTGGAGTTGATGATTGACCCCTTCGGAAATTATCTCATCCAGAAGCTTTTTGAGAGTGTTTCAGCCGACCAGAGGCTCATCTTGGTAAAGAATGCAGCCCCAGATTTTGTTCGCATCGCGTTAGATCCACATGGGACACGCGCGTTGCAAAAACTCGTCGAATGCATTTCGACTTCGGAAGAAGCGAAGCTTGTGATTGAGAGCTTATCGCCACATATAGTCTCTTTGTCCAGGGATTTGAATGGTAATCATGTGGTACAGAAGTGCTTGCAAAGGTTGAAGCCTGAGGATAATCAGTTTATTTTTGACATCGCATCCTCGCATTGTGCTCAGATAGCCACACACAGACACGGGTGCTGCGTATTGCAACGGTGTTTGGATCACGGAAATGCAGAACAGCGCCGGCAATTATCCTCGAAAGTCGCAGAGATCTCTACCAGCTTATCGTTGGACCCTTTTGGTAATTACGTGGTCCAGTATGTGCTTACTAGAGGCGACGAGAAGTCGATTAAGATGATTTTGAATCACATTTCCGCAGACATCGTGTCGTTGTCGCTCCATAAGTTTGGATCAAATGTCATCGAGAAGTCCTTGCGTATCAGCAAGCTCACAGATGCCGTGATTGAAGTCTTGTTGAGAAACCATAAGCAGTTCTCCATCCTATTGAACGATCCTTTTGGAAATTATGTTCTTCAGACCAGCTTGGATGTTGCCAGTGCAACGGACCTTTCCAAATTGGCCGCTAGCTTACAGCCGTTCTTGCCAAACATCAAGAACACGCCACACGGGAGACGTATATTGACTAAGATCCAAAACATCCTTTGAAGTTAAGGGAATAGCCTGGCTATTTTTTACCTTTAATATACGATTGCAACGATATTTTTGTGAAGAGGCCTTTCGCAGCACGTTCGAAGGTGTTTCACAGAAAGAGTTTGTAGCATGGCTAAGATTTCTGAGACGTGAGGAGAAAGCTGTGTGCATCAGAATTGAGCGTCTGTCAATGAGATGACGGCGATTATTGACAAACATTGAATGATGAAAAAAAGAAAAAAAAAAGGTATAAACATAGTTGGTGACGAAAAGTTTTGTGTAGGGGCATCAGGATCAAGACATCAGCATGACTGTGGCGCAAAAATCATTTTGATTCTACACATCAAGCTCATTTGTAGAAAAAAAAGCAAGGGTTTTTCCACAACTAGACAATGCTGTAGCGTAGACTATTCGACTGGCCCAGAAACACTTTTAGGAACTTGGTCCTAGAGTTATCCAGGGTGGGTTCCAAATGACTGTAATATAATCACTAACCTACTTTCAAAGAGCTAAAAGAAGGTAGAATTTACGGAGGATTGGGTGGAGGCTCATCTCAATGTTAGGTTATTAGCGTCTGATTCAAAGATTGAAGTCTATAGGTGACAATGCCTCGTAGAATCTGGCCTGGACTGTTTCGCTAGAGAAAAAACAAATTCAAAAAAGGAGCCCGAGATTAGAAATAGCGAGCACAAAGAGGGACCCAGGTTGCAACCAAAGACAAAGGCTTGAACGCAAAGAAATGAGTGGAATCAGAGAAGGATCGACATGGCACCGGGTATTTGCCACCACCGCGAAACTCGATTAGCGCAGTTCGCATCTGCTTTTGTGGGGCCCCAAATTGTGCTTGAGGCTCTAGAAAATATATAAACAGGGACCAAGAACCTTTTCAAAGTTTCTAGAAAGTATAAGAGGAGGATTCAGAAACTTCTTCGGGGTCCCTAGAAAATACCTTAAGGCTTAAATTTTCTTTTGGTGAGGGCTCAAAATTTGTTTGGAGAGGGCTCATAATCTTATGAAAGAAACTCAGAGACGTTTCGAAGAGGACATAAGAATGGCCCCGGAAGTAGTCTTGAATCGACCTAAAAATTGATATTTCTGTTTGGCAGGCGCCTGACAGTGACTTAGGTCCAAAGAAAATACTTTTTTTCAACACGTCTTATTCAAAACTTGTTTTTCGAATTTTTCGAGGACAAATGAGGGTTTCAAGGCATTGAGATCTGAGAGTGAATAGGGCAAGTGCCCAGCATATAGACTGGGAGATGGTTCTAGAAGCGGCGATATTCTGGCTTCTGTTTTTATGCTTGTCGAAGGACCTATCTTTTGAGCCCCCTTATGGGGAGCTCCACTATTACGCTCGAGCCTTTTTCTGCCTCCTTGGCCCTGCAACGTTTCATCCAGGCTAGAGTTGCGAGTCGATGCACCTTAGAATAACGCCGGCTGAATCTTGCAGCATGGTTGAGACCCCGGATTTCCGGGTCCAGGACGTATGCTCAAACAATATTCAAACATAGGGAAAATTTCCTCGTACAAGAGTCATAAATAAGAAAATGAAAATAGAGCAGACAATATTGAAAAAGCCCTCATACAACACTCTAGCCTCTCTACAAATATCTAGCCTCTCTACAAATATCTAGCCTCTCTACAAATATCTAGCCTCTACAAATATCTAGCCTCTCTACAAATATCTAGCCTCTCTACAAATATCTAGCCTCTCTACAACACTCTAGCCTCTCTACAATACCCAAACAAGAAGAATATCTAGTTTGTACAAAGACCTGGCACTGGATCTGAGGACGAAACTCGTTCTGCAGAGTCGCCTAGTTTCTATTGTTCGCAGCCATACTTTGCGAGGCACCATGATTCATTATAAAATTTACCAGAATAAGCCGCAAGTAGAATTCATGTCCGATCGACGGCCAATTGAGAATCGCCGTCTGGATGTAGATTTCGATGCCACGTCGATTTCCAATCTTGTGGTCAGCTCGCTTTTCTATTCTTTTTCCCGGTGTTCCCATCTCTCCAGTCACATTCCAAACACAAACCTGAGCATAGACATAAGCACGAATCGTGGCCCGATTCCAGCACAAACTGTAATTTCAGTCTTTGGAGAAAGTCCGTGCACGCGCTTGCTCCCAGCATCAGTGCCTGAGTGGTGCCTGTTTATAAAGTGGGCCTCATTTAGGAACCTGGCCAAGCGCACGAAAAGTCGTTAATTCCGAGGTAAACGGCATTCTCTTTTCGCTTTTGAGGAAGTTTTTCCAGAGTTTTTCCAGAGCTTTTCCACAATCTCTCCCACGTTTTTTAAAGAGTTTCAACGTCGCTGTAACACGTCTTTTGTCATTTTCTTGGCTTTTGTTTGGCAGTTTCTGTGACATTTTTTTGGAGTTGTTCTGACATTTTCTTGCTTTATTTTTGGCCTATTTTTTGGCATTTTTTCCCCACCGTTTTCGACGTTTTCGGACGTGCTGCTGTCTCTCGGATTACGTAGTTCTGGCCCTAGGCACAGGTCCATCCTAAAGCCAAAACGGACCCATAATCAGATTCAAATCCAAGAGCAAGTCACACCCCAAAAGACACACTCAGTTCACGAAGTTGACAACGGGTCAAAAAAATCGAGCAACGGCAATCTCAGGTGCTTTCGAAAAAACCAAAAAAAAAAATTCCACAAAAAGAACAAAAACTTGCAATTCCAAGCACGATCGACACTCCAGCATATTCGAAAGCCAGGCCCCAGCCGAAACTCGCACCATCAGGGCCCAAGCACTATCGAACTACTAGTAAAGGCCCAATACTAAGCACATTTCAAACACATTCCAAAATACAGCCACAGGCACAAATGACAGCGGCTCCTGCGCCGGACCAACGCCGCAAAATCAAAAAGAGAAAGTACTCCCGCAAGGGCTGCGTGGAATGCAAACGGCGCAAAATCAAATGCGACGAGGCGACGCCAGAATGCGTCAACTGCTCACGACTTAAGAAACCTTGTACTTACCCTGGGCAGTCGCCGGCTCGTGATGATTCGGAGGACTCGTATGGCGGGCCGTTAGCAGGCCCAGGGCTTGGCAGTCTCGGCGAGCTTGCGGGCCTTGCAGGGCATTCGCAAAGCATGCCCTTGATGGTGAAATTCTACCAGCCGAAAAGCACAGAATCCCGTTTCCGGTCCTCTGAGGAAGGCTCAAGGGTGCCAGCGGCTAGTAACGGCGCACAGCTCGAACAAGGGGCTCCGCACCCGCCGCTTTCAAACATGTCTGGGCTTTTGCCGAACAATCTACATACTAGTCTGGCCACGCAGCAGATGGATCTTCAAAAGTCCCAGCAATCGGTCCATCAGGCGCCTGAACAAATGGTGCAGCAGTCTACCGATAACCTTCTTCTGACTGTGGTGCTGGATTCGCCCTCGGCGGTCTCTGGCCTGCTCAGTTTCTTGCCTCTTGACATGCAGAACTTCCAAAACAACGTCAATTTGTTCTTGGACGATTTCTATTCCAACCACCATATGGAGAGCTCGATGGAAAACCACATGGATAACCATATCGACGGTAATATTGATGGCAATATTGATGGCAATATTGATGGCAATATTGATGGCAATATCGATGGCAGTATTGAGGGAAACAGGGAGGGAAGTGTAGATGGCCATATACACAATATGGATGGCCTCATACATGCCCATTTGGATGACCGTTTGGATGGCCATATGCCCAATTTCATTAAATCTGAAAGAGAGAGCACCACGCCAAGGCACACAGAAAACATTGTGGGAAACACGTCTCTCAGCAAGGATCCTCTTGAAAATCAGAATAATCCTTCAGATCGCTCGAATTTCTCGGATCGCTCGAATTTCCCGAATCCATCGAATGCATCCCATATCTCCTTCGGGCCCTCAGACTTGCCGCTCTCTTCGGGCCTCCTTGACCCTACAACCCTTGCCAAAGACGGCGCCGACCATGCGAGGCCGAAAACGGAAGGCGGGGTCCGGCCCGAAACACCGGCGTCTCTTGACGATGACCCCGAGTTCAACATTGAAGACTTCTCTTTGACCCACGAGTTGCACGAGGGCGCGTTTCCCTTGCATGGAATCAACGAGCACCTTGTCCATTCCAACTCCGTGCTCACTGAAAAATGCATACGGGAAAACGTGCTTGGAGAGCCCCACATGTACTACCTCCGGCTACTCACAAGCACAGACTTGTCGTTCCACTTGTTCCCGTTTGCCGCGCTGGTCGAGACAAACGGTGTGGTCAAGTTGCTTCTCACGTACCTGGTGAAATGCACTTACTTGCTCACGTCTTTGCTAGCGATTTCCGCCACCTTCCAATTTATACGGACCAGCGAGAAACGCCATGACCACGCGCTGCAGTTCTACATGGACGTGTGTTTCAAGGCACTCACCAGCGCGTTCAACAACCACCTGTTCCACCACAACTCCGCTACTTTTGCCAGCAGTATCGAAAAACTACTTCTCACCGTGTTGATCATGAGCACGCGTTTCACCGCCACCACTACGCTTCTGGACGCCCGCACGCCGTCCTCATGGAAGGATCATTTGAGGGGCGCGCGTGACTTGCTTGCCAGGTACTCGGAGATGACAAAAACGTCCCTGACAAGCCAGCTGCCGTATATGTCGTCGGGGCTCGCGCTTGCCAAGTGCTGGTTTTTTGCCATCGAGGCCTCTGCGGCCATGCACACTGCCGTGGGCGGTGCCCTCAGCAGGGCCACGGGCTGGGATCTCCGCTGTGACTCCCGGGCCATGCCGGATTTGTACATGTGTGGGCCCGACGTCGATCTCGAGAAAGAGTACCTGATTTTCATTGACACAGGGTGCATTGAGCCCAGTTCCACCCGGGAATACCATCGGGCCTTGCTGCGGGTTCAGCTAGTGTGTGGCACCGAGGGAGACGCGGTGTTTAATTTATACTGGGGGTTCAACTCGAGCTTTCTAAGGCCCGTGCTTGCATTTGTATCTTTTACAGATGCCGTGAAGCGTCGAGGACTTCCACACGTGCCATTCAAATGGACCATGCACTTGTTGGGCCTCCTCGATGCTCTGTTACAGGAGAGAGTGGTACCGGAAGTATGTCTCCAGACATTCGAGATCCCGCCACTGAGCCCAGGCCATCCGGAATATACAGGAGAATCCCCCACTAGGCTTCCAGATAGCTGTTACGGGACCAAGATTGACGACCATGGAAATCGCGTCTATTTTTCGTGGTTCGACGCCTCTCACCAATTTCACGGAGACTATTTATCGTTGAGAGTCATGGTGTCCCAGAACTTTCTTGGCCTTTCTCGCAGCCATCCTGATGTACAATATACCATCAAAAAGTTCTTCCACGGAACTTTTTTCATCCAAAACAAAGCTTCGCCGCTGTATGAACACGAAAAGCACCTTGTGCTTACCGACAGCACAAACTACTACTTGAGCCGAACCTCTTTTGACATACGATGTGTGATGGTCCAGTCGATGTTCCGCTTGATTTCTGGGGTCGTGGTAGACGAAGACTACTTTGAAAAAATCGAGCTCTATTTCCTGGGTCTCTTGATGTTGGGCAATGGCAGTTCACTCAAGTCTTTGGACATGGTGGCTCGTATCAGATTACTCCGGAAGGAGAACGAGGAGAAGCTTAATGGAGCGACAGACGAGCGGATCTACGACTTTTACGACAGCATGAACGACATTCCTTTTTCATGAAGGCCCCAACAATTGAAGATCTTGCCTCCGCAGAGGATCGTGTCTCTGACGTATGTCATACCTCTAGAGTAGCACGAACGCCAGTTGTGCCTAACGCCCTAAAGCTCAATTCGTGGACAAATAGTGGTGCTCACGGCGCTGCAATCGAGCTACGTCTCGATAGCTCTTTCACCCTTTCACTCTTTTGAGTCTCTTTCCTTTCTTCTATACTACCCTTCTGTTCTTCGTTTTTTTTTCTTCAGTTTTTGACTTCATCTTTTCTATTTTGTTTTCAGGTTGGCTCTCGCTATAGCCTCACGAATTCCAGCTCTCATGCCTTGTGATTTATGTGAACAAAGAATCAATCGACATCAGCCCTCAATTACTAGCAGAGGGCGAATTGCATGACATATTGACACGAAACAAAAGCGATGTTTTTTTGTTTGGGCCAACGACACCCTTCAAGTTATACGACTGACCAATACCGCTGTGCCAATTTTTTTTTTATTTCTTTTTTTTGAATTTGACTATTCTTACGAAGCATGTGTTCGAACTCAAGCTATGCTACACCAGAACTATGGTTATCGGCACACCCAACTTTCAAATTTGTAAAAAAAAAAAAAAAGGCGAACGAATTGCCGCTGACAAAAATTTTTAGCTCCAGCCGAGCTACACCTGCACTTTCTGGTGGCCTTCTTAGTTGACCACCTACAAAAAAAGAACACACTTTAGCTCACGCGCATAGCCTTGCTCGTTCATTGCTCGTTCATGGCTCGTTCATTGCTCGTACTTAGGCCTGCTCGTTCTTCGGCTTGCTCGCTCACTTGCTCGCATACTCGCAAACAAGCCCCGTGACATGGTCCTGCACTTGACACCCCGAAAAACAAACACCAAGATCAGAAATCTGACATTTCTGTACCGCGGCCTTTTTCCACCAGTCGTCCAGGCTTCACTCGAGCAGTTTTCTAGAAAAATGCCTGAAACCGAAACTACGTCTCTCGTCGATTTTCATGAGGCCAAGTACTTGCCAAAAGATCAGATCGAATGGGAATTTGGTGGCCCAGCAGGTGCCCTAGGCATGATGATTGGGTTTCCTCTCTTGATGGTTTACATGTGGATAAGTGCCCAGTTCTATGGTGGCAAACCCGCTTGGCCTAGTGCAGAACAGAACTGGACTGATTTTGGACACCAATTCTGGAATCTTTTCGTCGAATTCGGTATTCCATCTTTCACTGTGGTTGTTGTGTTTACCACGTTCTTTGTGGCGCAGGGTGTGTTTTACTTGGTGCTTCCAGGTGTGTGGACGAAGGGCCAGCCATTGACTCATTTAGGGGGTAAGCAATTGCCTTACTACTGTAACGCCGTGTGGTCGTTTTACTTCACCAATGTCATTCTTCTTGGCTTGCATTTTGCTGGCTACAAGATGTATTTTATTATTGACCATTTTGGCGAGATTATGATTACTGCTATAGTCTACGGATTCATTTTCTCCATTGGCTTATACGTGTACACGCTCACGGTATCGAAGGACTATCACAGAATGACGGGCAATCACATCTACGATTGCTTCATGGGCGCTCCTTTGAACCCTAGAATAGGCAAATACTTGGACATCAAGATGTTTTTCGAGGTCAGAATTCCTTGGTTCACCTTATACTTTTTGTCTTTGGCTACGGTGTTAAAACAATTCGACACCTATGGTTACGCATCCACGCAAGCATGGTTTCTTCTTTACGCACACTGGCTCTATGCCAACGCTTGCTCCAAGGGCGAAGAATTGATTGTGCCTACATGGGACATGGCTTATGAGAAGTTCGGGTTCATGTTGTGTTTCTGGAATATCGCCGGTGTGCCTTTTACCTACTGTCAGTGTACTTTGTTTATCGCATACCACGAGCCATCGGAATACAACTGGTCGACTTGGTACAATGTGTCTTTGTTTGTTGTCTTGACTGTGGCTTATTACTTCTTCGACTCCGGAAACAGACAGAAGAACAGTTTCAGAAGAACCATGTCGGGCAACACTAATCTCAGAAAGACATTTCCATACTTGCCCTATTCAGACCTTGTGAACCCTTCTTACATTAAGTGTGAAAATGGATCCTTATTGTTAACCGATGGTTGGTACAAGTATGCACGGAAGGCTCACTATACCGCGGACTACACGCAAGCGCTCACGTGGGGTCTTATTTGTGGATTTGCGTCGCCATTTCCATGGTTTTTCCCCGTGTTTTTCCTCATTGTCTTGGTGCACAGGGCCTACAGAGACCAAAGAAAGTGTGCCAGAAAATACGGCAAAGACTGGGACAGATACCTCGAGGCATGTCCCTACATGTTCATTCCATACGTGTGGTAAGGTCTCGTTGTTGGAATGTATGAACAAATTGTATTTAGTCTACGTCTAATAAGAGAACGAGGAATTTTTACTTGCAGTAATTTCTTCGGTCTTCGAACCCATCCACTCCACCCTAAAATAGTCACTGTATTACTTTCAAGCTCCTCTCCTCTTGAAAAGTAAAGTAGATTTGGTGTCGACGACTACATTTAGAAAGCTGTATCGATAGATCACCTGAACGCAAACTGTCCATCTTGACTCTATGGAATCTCGAATAGTCGAGATTTTTGTCAGTGATCACCCAAAACAGCCTTCACATCTTTCCTTTTTCGGGCTCTCTGAAAGCCCTGTTTCACGTGTTATGTTCATTTGCATATACCTAGTCTAACTCGGCAATAGCAACTAAGCGCTCATCAATTTCGTCCGGGGTCAAAATACGAAACTTACCCTGCGTGGCCACGCCAATCTCCACATCATTTTTCCTGAAATCTGTGCCGAGCACAGAGCTCAAGGCCGTAATGGCAAACTCAACGGTGGCTTTCCAGTCACCATCCACACAATCGATTTTCTTAAACTTCTTTTCTAAATGCGTCGTGGCCTCCTGCTGCTTGGGGCCCGTGGCTACTGCCTTCATTCCCGTGAAGTACCCGGCTGGATCACATTTGAAGAGCTGTGGCCCACGAGCCTCGTCCTCAAAATCGACCTGGCAGAATGTGAGAGCCACACCAAGCGGACGCATGTATGCCCGCTGTGTATATATTTGCGAAATGTTGGCCATACGCTTGGCAATGCCCTGGACGGGCATTTCGTACCCGTATTTATAGCGGAACTCTGCAGCCTCCGAACGTGCACGCAAGGCCAACGAACGGGCATCGGCAATAGAGCCTGTGGCCAACATGCCGATTGACGGCGTGATCTGGAAAAGATACAGTACTGTGGCTGCGTCCAACAACTTGTCGGGGATTTTTTTCTGCGAAATCAAGACGGCGGAGTCTTTGCCCGTGACTCCGATCGAGGTGATGTTGGCCAGGTTGATGGCTTTGAAAGCGTACTCGACCTGGAACAACCGGCCTTCCGGAGAGAAGATAGTGATGTGTCTGTCGAACCCTGCAGAACCTGGCGGTTAGTAAATGTGAAGGCTAAAAGGAAGAATTTAAACAGAGGGAGGAGGGGGAGAAATAAATGGGGTCTGCGGAAGAGAGGCCAGACCATGGGAAGGGAAAGGAAGAGAGCTGAACGGAGAAATTGGGGATATAGAGCGAAATGAATGGGAATGGCACGGACGTGACACCACAGATAGGGTAAGGTAAATGCACGGAGACGGCAGCTAATTGACAAGTCCGTAACAGATCGGCTGGTCTCGTGTCTATTCCGCGAAGCTTCTTCTTCCCAGCTTTAAGACTTCTCGCTTGTTTTCAATCGTTGAAAGTTTCGTGCCACACCTGTCAATCATACTTCCCGAAACCGAGAGGGAATTGGACAAAATGGAGATCTCCGCATTCCTAGACTGTTGAAGGGGAGAATTTGGCATGAAGTTTTTGAGTATGGGTCTATTTCCCAATCCTGAGAGATATCATTAGTCTCAAGCCCGCCACTCATCAATCGCTGATCTTTTCAAGATATTTTATGTAGTTTGAGATTCAATAGTATTGGTGAAATTGCCGCTGGTGACATTTAATTCAGGAGTCTCTCCCTATTTAGAAACATGCCCAGCCACAATGCAAGAGCTCGAATCTATTTTTATTGAAAAATAGGCTATCTCTTTTCAAGAGTAAGTTCAATTATCACATACCAGACATGTTTTAAAGAAGTAGAGAAATGGTGATTTGGCTGGTTACTAGGGGAGTAATGTGTGCGTCGTTTGTAGAGGTGGCGAGCCCGCTTATGTGCAGGCCGTGAACTTGAGGCAGAGGCTGGGATTTATCGATAGATCGTGAATCAGTGATAGCTTGAGAGACACATTTTGATTTCGTGACTAGAAAACTCGAGTATTTTTTTGACAACATGAGTTTAACTTTCGCATTGATCTGTTTTTTGTATGGGTGAAATATTACGAGTCATTGAAACCAGTTGGGGAGGGGGGGTGGTTGACCCAACGGTTGCGAATCTCGTGGAACAAATATGGGAAAACATTAGGTGAGAAATTAAATCGTGCAATATACGACGAATCTTTCAAAAAACAGAAAAAGTATTGTCAGACTGAGTTACAATAGAGAACAGCCATTTTGGAACTTTTTGATTGCTACAACTCTGTCGCTTAGAAAGAGACAGATTTTGAAGTTGGTTTTCTTTTTACGTGGTCTGAACTCGCTTGACTTGAAGAGACTGTGATCTGAAACGGAAATAAACCTTTTTCATATAAATCAACTTACGTTCTTGATCGGGAAATTTTTGCTTGCTGTATTTCCATTTCAAGTTAATTACAAGAATTTTAGCCCTTTGTTTGGTGTGTACTGAGTGGATGAGCATTGGGTGAAGTGTTTTGGGTGGGTGAAGGCTTCGAGCCCGTCCTTGCAAGCTATATTAGAAAGTGACGAATGAAAGCTGTTTTGTAATATTGACATCATTCTTCATTTCGAAATGTTTGACCCATTTTTTCTTTTTGTTAAAGTTGACCCATTTTTTCTTCTTGTTAAAGTTGACCCATTCTTTCAGTAAAGAATGGCTACAAACTTGGTGTGTAAAGTGACCAGACACGAGCCAGAGTTCAATGTCCGAGCTGGTATTTACCATATAACCTTGTCAATATAGCATCAAATTGTGAGTATAGCGGGCTCAGCACTAGAGGTTCTAGAAAGATTTTCAAGAAATTTTTATCATCGTGGATTCCGTCTATTCATTCATTCATCCATTCAGAGCACATATAGGCTTTACTGTGGCTCCTCATTTTGTCTGGATTTGAACTCTTGATTTTACTTCTACTGTTTCTGATAGCGAGCAAAACGAGACATTTGAATGGAGGTTCACGGGGCCTGTCAATACATACTTCAAACTATAGACTCAATGTATTCGGGGTTAAGACTTTGTTCGAAATAACTACCTCTCTTGGAGTGTGTTCTGAGCTCTCCTGATTCTTGCTTGCAACACCGAGGCTAGACAAATATTTTACTGATTAGAGTGAGGGCCAAACTTCTTACGTAAATGCTCCAGAATGTTCAACAGCGACAAATGACGGAACAGAGCTTTCTTGTTACCAAATGAAGCAAACACAGTCCAGCACAAGCCCACGTCTTGAGATTACAAACCCAGGAAGTAGAGCTAGATTAAAGCAGTTTGACAGAAACTAACTTGGCGCTGCCCAAAAAACACCCGTGCACCACATCCATTTGAATGCACATCTTGGACCAACTCTTCACTTCTTTCAGCTCGAGTTTACCAACCCTATACGCTCGCTTGCATCGTCATTTGCCCTTTCTGGCCACCCACCCCACAATGTCGCTGCCGACTTTCACTACAGACACAAAGACAGCGGCGCACCAGCCGTTGTTCCACGCACTGCGGCAGCTGAACTTGAAACACGTGCTGTACCATTACAACAGCGAGGTTTCCCACTTCCACTACGGCCCACACCACCCGATGAAGCCGTTCCGGTTGATGCTCACGGACCACCTCGTCACGCTGTACCGGTTGCACGAGAAAATGGACTTGTACGAGCCGCGCGCCGCCACCAAACGCGAGCTCATGGCGTTCCATTCGGAAGACTATGTTGACTTCCTCCAGCAGATCACGCCAGAGCTAGCGGCGAAGATGGAGGCGGAGAAGTTGGCGCAGTTCAACATCGGCGACGACTGCCCCATCTTCGACGGCATGTACGCGTACTCGCTGATGTACTCGGGCGCCACTTTGGACGCCTCACGCAAACTCATAAGTGGCATGAGCGACATCGCCATCAACTGGTCGGGCGGGCTCCACCACGCGAAAAAGTTCGAGCCCAGCGGCTTCTGCTACGCCAACGACATCGTGCTTGCGATCCTCAACTTGCTCCGCGTGCACCCGCGGGTAATGTACATCGACACAGACTTGCATCATGGAGACGGCGTCCAGGAGGCGTTCAACTTGACTGACCGCGTGATGACGGTGTCTTTCCACAAGTACAACGGCGAGTTTTTCCCTGGGACCGGCGCCATCGACGAGACAGGCATCGGCAAGGGCCTTGGATATAGTGTAAACGTGCCTTTGAAAGACGGCATAGACGACGACTCGTACATCGCGTTGTACAAGCTGATCATCGAGCCCTTGGTGACCAAGTTCCGCCCCACGTGCATTGTGCAGCAGTGCGGCGCCGACTCCTTGGGCTACGACCGCTTGGGCTGCTTCAATCTCAACATCCGTGCGCTTGGGGAATGCGTGCGGTTCACCAAGGCGTTCGGCATACCCATGCTTGTCTTGGGCGGCGGTGGGTACACGCCGCGGAACGTGTCGCGGCTCTGGTGCTACGAGACGTCTGTTTTGAACGACGTGACACTCGAGCCCAAGATCCCCGACAACATCCCGAGCTACGAGTGGTTTGGGCCCGACTACTCGCTTCACCCGCATTTGGATGGGCGGCTCGACAACAAAAACCTGAAAAAGTACCTTGACTGCGTGCGCCAGAGCGTGCTTGAGCAGCTCCGCACGATTGACGCGGCTCCGCTGGTCCGCATGGATGAGATCCCGCCAGACTTTAGTGGGTTCACCGAGGAGGAAGAGGAGCTCTTGCGGGAAATCAACGAGGAGTCAACACAGGGCCAGGAGGTACGGAAGACAAAGGACGAGGCCCGCTCGGGCGAAGTCTATCTCTAGGGGCGAGTTTCGAGGGATGTAAGGGAAATGCAAGCTTTTTGAGAAAATGGCGATATGCGACGTCGGACGTCTCCTTGGAGACTTTCGTTGTGAATCCGTCGTCGCAAATCGCCTCTGTTTGCCTTGGGTCTCTATCGATGGAGATTCTGAGGATAGATCTAAACGTGGCAAGTCTAATGAGGTTAATCTCACTGGACGACTCTTTCCAAAAGCAAGATCATTCGCATAAGAAGGGCACCTTGTTGATCACAAAGGTGAATACCTTACACAGGATGATTGGCTTCCGAGTCGAACCAGTTGGTTTTGGATAATGATTTAGGTCTGCCCTTCGCTTGTCATGACATGAATCAAGGTCCGGGTTTTATCAACGGGCTCGGTAAACTTGGATCATGAGCAGTGAGGGTTGTTGGCCTGGTGCTGATTTGTCTCGAAAGACATAGCGACTTGTCAGCAATCAACCAAAAGCGAGATTTCAAAGAGTGAAAGCCGGAAAACTTTATTTCGAAACCCAAAAATCAATTAGATTGTTGATTCCATAAGATGCTGCATTTCCGTACGCTATCTAGGCAGAAGCGGCGAGAGAAGTTTTCAAGAAGTCAGCTGACAATGAACACTCTCTCGTTCTTGAATTATCTCATCCAAATGGATGTGGATTTATTGATTTATTGAGCCAGCTTTCGATCGAAATTGCTTCGGGATATCACCGGTCAATACATGGTTTTGACACAAACTGGATCCCTCACCGTCAAACTGATTATCTGCTTGAGGATGCATGGCTAGATACGATTGGTCAACCAACATTTTTACATTACGCTGATGCTAGCTCTAGTCGTGCTTCGGGGGCACTTTTCTGACGAGACCCTGAAGTCCGTGCTCACGTCGTATCGGAATGCTCGCACACCCACAAAAACTCACTTGGAAGAGCTCTGATATCAGATTTGATTGTCTTCCGATCAAACTGAGGGACTCCGTTCTTTCCTTTTTTCTTTTTTTTTTTTTTTTTTTTTTTTTTTTTTTTTTTTTTTTTTTTTTTTATTTTCTCTTCTTTCCTCTCTCCTTCCAAATTTTCTCCTCCAATATGAGATGCAAGAAAGCTCTCTCTACCAGCAAATTGAGTTACTCATAGGGAGATGAGGAAGATCTACCTAAATGACATTGTTGGCAATGACGCCCACACCCGGTTTCAAACTGTTCACTTCAAATGCGTGACTATTATTGCAACAGCAAGTTTTGAGGTATTGGGGACTTCCGGCGGATAGATCTAATGGACTACGCGCAAGCCCAAGCATTCGATGTTAATGAAAATATGATTTGGGGTCAGAGGCAAGTGCGGCATACATCTGTATCTGTCTATAAGCTGGCCTTACGGGTAAAGAATTTTTCAGTCCAAGTTTTACTAAAAACTAGCAGGTGTCTTCAATAATTGATGTTTCAATCTATCCCCAATTGCTCACATGATTACTTCACAAGACATGGGAAATGAAGCTGAGACAAGGAGACCCACGAATGACTAGAGAAAGTTCACGACTTTGCTCAATCAAGATCACAACTGATTGAATATGTGAGTTTCGGCACTAGCGCAGGGACTAAAATGCACATCCAATAAATTACTGGGCTGGGTCACCAGCCGACAACGTCCCGGAGATGATCTGAAGGAGGCCAAGGGCCCGAAGCTTCTGTGGCCAAAATTGCGACCCCATGCGTGATAATAGAGGCCTTCTAAGCTTTTCAAGCGTGAGCCCAATTTGTCCAGACTAGAATAAAGTGGATCGTCTGCCCCTACCATCAAATACCCGTTTGAAACAGTGGGACACCAGACATTTTTATGAGCAATTGCCAATTGCGCCGACAAATCTACTCTCAAGTTATGAGTAAAGAAGAAGAAATCAAGTCACGTAATACAAAATTGTTATAGAATTGTACGTTTCATGGCTTTTTCTACTTTCCACAATTGAGGTCTCTGTCAAAATCCCAAATCCCATTTTTCTTATTTTGAATATCGCTCGTTTTTCCGGCCCTAAAACCCGCCATCTCGTGGCATAAGGGCCAGCGGCCTGGGTCTAGGGTAACCAGCTCAGCCAGTCAGTTTAGGCCCGCGCGTCCCGAACACAACCTCAGTCCCGATTACAGTAAATACCCCAGATAATCCCAATAGGTTTTTTCTTTTAATTGCACAGCGCCAAGTCAGCGCCTTTCAATTGCGCCGATATATTACAGCAGCCGTTAAAGATCTGAATTGTGGCTTTAAAATTAGACCGCTGATCACCACGAATTAGATATTCTCGCATCAAACTGGCTCTAATCTCAATCCAATTCACGGTCCTGTTTGGTCAAAACTTAGTTCCGTCTCTGATAAGTTGATTCAATCTTGATATAATCTCTCAGCTCCGCAAACGGCCAGAGCTTTTTAGAGCTGGACGCCGAGACCCCCGCTTTCCTGAAAACCGGGCGCTACCATCATAGAAGATACGCCTCAAAAGAAACTCTACTCCTCAGTTCAACAAATAGACCACCTCCCGTCTCTTCCAAATCATATCCCGTATTTGAAATGGACGTCTCGAAGCTCAACATAGAGCTAGATAAGGCTCTGCGACGCAAAATCGTGAATCTGCGATTCAAATTGCTCCAAAGTATAGGCCAGGGCCTGTTTGGAAAGGTGCTTTTGGCCCAGGACCTCAAACTGGGTCCAGACAAATTTGTGGCTATCAAGACAATCAATCGGGTGGACACCACGCGGCTAATCACAAAGACGTACTTGAACCACACCACCAAGATCAAGCGGGAAATCCAGATCATGAAGGAATGCGACCATCCGAATGTCGTGAAGATCTTCCAAGTGATTGACGACATGAAGTTCGACAAAATCTTGCTTGTGTTGGAGTACTGTGCGCTTGGCGAAATCGATTGGAAACGTTACAATCATTACCATGAGAAGTACTATAAAGATCCAGACAAAAGGCTCCCACTCAATCGGATCTTGCGTGACGTGACAAATGGCCTTGAGTATCTACATCTGTATAAAAACATCATTCACAGAGACCTTAAACCGTCGAATCTTCTTATCAGCAGCGACCGCACCATCAAGATCTCCGATTTCGGCGTCTCGTTGATCTTAGAAAACAACGCAAATGACGACAAGGAGTTGGGCAAGACCATGGGCACGCCCGCATTTTTTGCGCCCGAATTGTGTCAGTTTGTAAACAACCGGCTCCTGCTGTTCAACGAACACGACCTTCTCCGCAGCAAGATCGACTCACGCATCGATCTATGGTCGCTCGGCGTTACCTTGTACTGTTTGTTCTTCCACCAGCTACCTTTCGAAGGCTTCAATGAGTTTGGTCTTTTCAAAAACATTGTCAATGCTGAGTTAAAGTTCCCGAAAACAAAGCGCAGCTCCCTCGCAAAGCCGGACGACCTCAAGGAGTTGGCCTCGCTAGAGGATCTTATTTCTAAGCTTCTTCTGAAGGACCCACTGAAAAGACCCACGCTCGCTCAAATTAAGGACCACGCGTTCACCATTTTCGATCTAAATAAACAAGACGCCGACAAATTCAAGAACATGAACCGACGCATCATCTCGTTGCAAACTTCTGTGTCAGCTGACGAATATGCTGCAGAAACGAAACTCACTCAGAGGCTTCGGAAACTTTTTGTAAGCCGGTCCGAGGCTCCGGCCAAGTTGAAGAGAAAGTATAGCTCTTCAAGCCAGCTGTCGCTGTCTATCATGGCTAAATCTGAAGCAGAACCTTGTATTGATGCACTGGACCTCGAAAAGGTGGATGACCTTCTAGACTCCTATCTCGACGATTCCAGCTCGTTTGGGTCTTTCGAGGAGGATTTGGAAGGAGCAGAAGAGATCAACCAGGTGGAGGCGGTCGAAACTGCAGGGGTTTTTGACTCGCTTCAACAACTAGAGCCACAGTATCCAGATGCAAAGCTCAGAAATTCTCTGCCAGGGGCCATGGTTCAACTTGAACCACTCAAAGGCATCCCGCCTCCTCTCAAACTCTCGAATTCGAATTTTGACTTGCCAAAGGCCAAAAACTCGCCTCTTCTGCAGTTTTCCACGGGCCAACGAACGCCTACATCCACGAGGCCTGTGGTGACAATTGGTCCCGACTCGCCACTGTCGATGAAATCGGTTTTCAGTCCATCTAGGCGCTTTTTCTCCCGCTTCAAGAAGAAAACTACAGAACCTACAATAAGCGCGTTATCGGGCCATATAGCCACGGGCGGGAGCGCCGCCTCTAGCTATACGAGCTTGGCCCCGCCGCCAACGTTCGGTAGCACATGGGAAAAGCCGAAGTCTAACAGGAACTCGATTTCTAGCATTGATTCTGGTCCTCTTCTGCCCCGAAAAAACTCCATTTCTTCAACAACTTCCAATGTGATATCAAAGATGTCGAGTTCGAGCTCTTCACTCAATCTTCATGCTTACTTGATAGATAGTCCCGTCACAAGTTCAAATCGAGATAGCTTTCGAAGTGCGCTAGATGAAGACTTGCTTGAGCTGGAAGACGTTGATGGCACGAAGGTGGACAGCGAAGGCAGCTGCGAAGATGCAGACCGAACCATGTCAATGGATCAGTTTTTAGACCGGCTCGATCATTGAATGCTGTGTAATAACACTGCTCAAAACACCGCCTAGAACTTCCACAAATATCATCAAGTGACGCTGACTTGACCTACGAAGCCATGTACATAACCAAGCACCATGGCTCACGTACGCCTCAAATCACACGGACTCAAAAGTGAGACACTGGCCGCTTCGGAATAGGAGATTCCCATTACAGAATCGCTGTGCGTCCACCGCAACATTTAGATAAGCTTAAGGTTCGCGCCCGGCGAAGCAAAAGTAGCGAGTTCTTTATGCCTCAGATATTTTTTTACTTGGCACTTGCAGACTATTCTGCCATCTGCAAAATCATTACAGATTGTGCCCCGCTGTTCTTGTCATCTGAAACATGCTCATGCGTGAAAGCAAAGGCTGAAACATCTTTTGGAAGTTTCGAATCGAGGCCCCAGTCTGGAACCAGCCTCGTCGCGGCGCAAGGCAATTGACATCATGTTTGCGCATGAGCAATGAGTGCGGCACAGGAGGCACGGCCCAGACCGCTTTTGGCGCGAGTCGCAAAGTTTCTCGATTGACTCGAACTGCCGGCCAAGCGTCCTCACTGGTTGCGGGGATTAATAAAGTGGGGACACTTGAGCGAAGGATTAAAACAAAGAAAAATGGAAAGTCGAATTGCCTCATACGCGTGAGCCTTGTGCTAGAATTACTTTTCGCCTGATGACTTTGATTGCTCACAGGGCGATGCTTGACAGCTTAATTTAGAAGCAGGTGTGCACGCAGCAAAATGGCTCCTGGAGCCGGCCGCGCAAAATTACCGCGTGCCGGGCCAAAAAGAAATGCGCCGGCGGACGCGCGCTTGAACCCGTTACAAAAACCAAAGTCTCTAAAGGATTTATTTACTAAGAAGCGCGCCGACAGATGGATATCATAAGAACCTAGACGAAATAGGGTCGGATCGCCTGGCAGAGTTTTTAGCCAATTGCCACCACCCAGACCTCACGAAGGACTTCGAATATTCCCGAGTCTCTCTCTTGACCCTTGTGGCTTTTCTTCAGCGCGCAAGCGTACTTGTATGCGCTACTGAGGGCCCAGTACAGGCACTGTTTTGGCCCTAACGTTTTCGGCCTATTCGACTCGAGCATCGCATGAGCCCTGGGTTCCCCTTGCGCGAATGAGGCAGGAACAAAGGTGCCCCGCGGACATATGTGAAATCTTCTTTCAGCCAGAATCCTCTTGGCGATACACAAACAACCATCGCAGTCTTTTCTGGTAATTGAAACCTTGGTTGCTTTTGCGGTTGAATCCGCCGTTTTCTCTCATTTGCATATTCTTCTTTCACTTCATCTGCTGTTCCATATTTGTCCTCAGTCTCTTCTCGGTGTTCAACTTGACTGAGATCACATTGTGACAATTCCACCCAAGCAGTTTCCGATTCGATCAGACCATTCAACTTTACCGTCAGCCAAAGGATTTGAATTTTCTGATCTTTAGGTGTTAATTTGTCCTGACATCCCCTCATCTTCGGTATCACTCACACTATCCGTTCTTTCCTACCGGCGCAATTGCATTTCTAGCCCTGTTGCTCTATTTCATCAAGAGATCAGCACGACCACATCTACAAAACTGAGTAAAATCTTGATTCGATCAATTGCACTTGCGTTGTTTTCACTTGCATTGGCGCACTCACCAAAATTCATCTGTGAGAATCAAGTTTTGTCACGTTTTTTTTGCCTTTTACAGCATGCGAAGGGAAAGCGATGAACTAAAAACCTTCTCTTCACCTTCCGATACAAAGCGCCATTCTTTGGGTGCGGCTAACAGTCAAAAAACGCGGGTGAGGAATCCACTCGAGTCTCTTTCGTCTTTTGTGAATTCACTTGAGATCAAGGCCGTGAGCTCGAAGATCTCGAGCTCTGCCCTGTCTATCCGCAAATCCGTGTCGCATCGTTTTGCGGATCTCCCACTTTTCCTGACCGACGATACCAGCGACGACTTTGACGACGAGAATGAGTCAACATTAAATGACGAAGAGTGGTTGGCATCACCTTCCCTGAAGAACAAAACGATGTCGTCCTCAATTTTTCATAATGCCACAGGAAGCACCAGCTTATCGCTCGCAATTCTCCATGATGTTTCAGAGAACACAGCCAACAACGAAAAATTCACAAGCAACGAGCATTTGCCAAATACTCTCATCAAGACGTACACTGTGCCTCAAGATAACCTTCCGAGAATTGATGAAGAAGAGTTGCAGAAGATCATTGATGGCGTCTATGCCGATCAGTTTGACGAATTTGTAATTATTGATTGCAGGTTTCCTTATGAGTTTGAAGGTGGGCACGTCTCACTGGCTATCAATGTGTCCCTGCCGCAGGATTTGGAAGAGCAGTTTCTCAGGGAGCCCATCACTCAGAGCAGTTGTAGAAGGCTCCTTGTGTTTCATTGTGAATATTCGCTATTAAGGGGGCCCACTTTGGCCACTCATCTTAGAAAAGCGGATCGGCATGTCAATGCACATCGCTACCCTCACCTACACTATCCCGATATAGTGGTTTTGGATCGTGGGTACAAGGGGTTTTTCGACAAATTCAGGCATCTTTGTGAACCGCAAGGATATGTGGCCATGAAGGATTCTCATCATAAACGTGCATGTGATGTCGAGATGAGCAAGGTCATCCAGGCTTCAAAGCTCACACGGGCCAAATCGTTCAATCAATTTCCATCCAGATTAAACCTTTCGCATTCACGATCTGCCTCTTTGACTGCACTCCTTACCAGCTCGGAGTTGAGCAATTCAGCAAACACGGCGCCCATGCTCCGAAGCAGACGATCTTTGAAGATCAAAAAACGTGAAAGAAAAGATCCGCGACCTCAATTTACTCAATCCTTGCTGAACTTCCTGAATGCAAGCGTATCTCCACCTAAGGATTCGCCAATATCCTCACGTTTTGACCACAATGACTTTTTGCCACCAACGGCTCTTTTCAGGAATCAGAGCAAGAGCTCATCGGGTCTGATTCTTTCAGTTGACTCTTCACTGCTGCTGATTTGCTCGGAATTGCTCTCGCCATCATTCCTATCATCTGACTCGCTTCTGGAGTCTGCATCCCCGTTCTATGAGAGGCATGATCCCTATACCGACTCCAACGCGTATGATAGTATTGACGTCGTGACGCCATTGTCATCAACTAACAACTATCATGCCAAACAAGATTCGCTGACAGGTGGTGTTTTGCTGTCGGAGGACATAACCACAAAGTGCAATTCATTACGGCCATCTTCAACTCGCCCTGCATTGCGACTTAACATCAAACCAGAGAACTCATTCCCAAACTTCAGCTCCCCCTTGTCTCAAGGCACGATGCCTGCATTTGCACCAAACCCTGTACCTTCTTTCATCAACAAAGCTAATTCTGGTCCGCAAAATGACTACCTTTTTGAGCCTTAGTTTGGCATATTTTCTTCAGACAGAAAGGCTTCCATTATCCACGACGGCGCCGAGATAGGTGCACTCTTTTCGATTCACGCGGTTAACTAGCATTCCACTTATGCGTCATGTCCATTTTTTTCGTTTTTTTTCTACGATTCATGAATAGCTTCTTTCAATATCAATATGTTGATACAAATAACTGAATTCAATACAAAATACAGCGATGACCGGGAAATAAATAAGACAGTAAATCCTCAAAGCTTGCTTTTATCAGTCACTAATTTGATAGCAGCATTGTTGATAGCGATAGTTTTCCTTTCGACAACATGCGACTGAAAAATAACCACATCACCCTCCTTCCACGCGAAGACTCTCAAAGTCTCGCCTGGGTAAACCACACCAGTGAACCTTGCCTTTATCTCGTCAAAAAGGCCAAACTCGTCAAGCAAAACCTTCGCAGATAACCCGTAGGTGCACATTCCATGCAAAATAGGAGCATCAAAGTTAGCACCCTTTGCGAAGTTAGGGTCAATGTGCAACGGGTTCCTATCACCCGTCAATCTATACAAAGCAGCTTGGTCCTTAGACGTTTTGATATCCTTGACGAAGATGGGCTCCGTCTTAGGAGCCGTGAAGGGTTTCATCGAAAAGGATTTCCTCTCAGCATATTTCTTCGTCTCACCCTCGCATTTTCTTATAAAAAGAGTTGCCTCATTGGTAAAAAGCGTCTCTCCGGTCTTGTTGTCGACAGATTTTGAGCCATGAACCACAATCGTATTGGTGCCCTTCTGAGTCACCTCTAATGGTTGGTAGGACGTTGTAATCGAAGCCTCAATTGGAATTGGGAATTTCTCGATCTTGAGATAGTGCTCTCCATGCAACAAGAGCATAGGCTTGAAGTTTGTCAAGAGTTTGGAAAATGTCAATTGAGATTTTTGCGAGTTGAAAGTGGGAAGATGTCCAAAAATCGGAACGACCTGGAAGTCAGACGAATTTTCGTACACGTATTGTAATTCGTCGCGATTCGCCCCAACACCAATATTGTACAATATCACATCTCTGTCGTCCCAAGAGAAAACAGGGTCAGGCATCTTGTCTGGGTTTTCTTCATCATCCAGCTCCTCCTCTTCTTCGTCATCCTCGTCTTCGTCATCGTCCTCGTCACCAACTGCGCTCAATATGGCCATGGACGCGTCAGTGGTGGACTTTGGATTCTCTGTGCCTGTGCTGAAATCTGTGATGTCTGCAAGATTGTCTTGAATAAACTCGGCTGTTGTGTGCTCGTCTCTGGACACGGCACCCTTTGCTCTTTGCCATCTCGTGTTACCGATCCAGCCACCGCCGGCCTCGAACAACTCACCAGTGATAGGAACTTCTTCAGAAGCCAAGTATATCAACAAGGGCGCAACTAATTTGGGAGGATACAAGTTTTTGTCCTCCTCGCGGAAAATAGTCATGGTCATGGCGGTCTCAGCATGAGGGGCAACGACATTCACCTTGATATTTGAGCGGGCTCCCTCAATGGCTATTGTTTTTGAAAGACCAATGATCGCACACTTGGCAGCAGAGTAATTGGCCTGTCCAAAATTGCCGTAGATACCCGAGGTTGATGAAATGTTCACGACTCTGCCAAACTTCTTTTCAATAAAGTGTGGCCACGCCAAGCGGGTTAAATTAAAAGTTCCGAGCAAGTGAACTTTTTGGACCTGCAACCACTCCTCGTACGTCATCTTGGTGAACGACTTGTCCCTCAAGATTCCGGCATTGTTCACCAAAATATCGATGGTGCCATACTTGTTGATCACGTTGTCAATAATTTCCTTGGCTTGACTAGCCACGTCGTGCTGATCACCATGAGCTTCACCTCCTGCTGCCTTGATTTCTTCAACAACCTTAGATGGGTCTTTGAAGTCATTCACAACAACTTTTGCACCAGCCTTAGCGAAGGCAAGCGCGTAATCCCTACCCAATCCTGCTCCAGCACCAGTGATCACCACAACTCTGCCTTTCACTGTGACCGGGGGCGCTCCAGAATTGTCATTCGTGGGCAACTTCTTCGCTGCGTTGATTAAAGACAAATAGTCATTCAAAATCTTTGGATGCTGGTTCTTCAACAAATCGGGTTTTGCTGAATCGTCAAAATCCATGATGGCGTCAATCTTCTTGGCAACAGACTCTGGAGTGAATGAGTCATCTGGCTTGAATAAAACACCACCAGATCTTTCCCACCTTATCTGAGCAAAGAAGCCTGCAGCCACCTCGAAAATTTCGCCGTTGAGTGTGTTGTTTGATTCAGAGGCCAAGTACAAAACGATCGGAGCGACCTTCTCTGCGCCCAACTTTTCCAAAATAGGAGGCGGCAAGACGTTTTCGGTCATTCTCGAGCGAGCAAGCGGTGCAATGGTGTTAGCCTTGATGTTGTACTTGTCACCCTCCTTAGCCAAAGTTTCAGAAAAACCAATCAAGCCCAGCTTTGCTGCTGAGTAATTCGCCTGGCCAAAGTTCCCGTACAAGCCAGCAGGAGAAGCCGTGTTGATGATACGGCCATAGTTCTGTTTGCGGAAGTAGGGCCAAGCAGCCTTGGTCACTTTAAACGTACCGTTCGTGTGCACGTCTGTGACCAACTGGAAGTCTTGCTCAGACATCTTTTTGAATTGTGCATCGCGCAAGATCCCCGCATTGTTCACTACCACGTGCACGGTGCCAAACGCCTTGACCGCGGTTTCGATGATCTTTTCGCCCTCCAATACATTGTTGTAGTCAGCAACGGCCTCGCCGCCAGCTTTCTTGATCTCGTCCACAACAACGTCAGCCGCTCTCGAGTCACCGCCTTGGCCAGAGAGAGAACCGCCCAAATCATTGACGACCACCTTGGCACCGCGCTTGGCAAACTCGAGACAATAGTGTTTGCCTAATCCGCCGCCGGCACCTGTGACAACCACGACTTTGTCCTCGAATGAAACAGTCATGGTTTGTTGAGGGCTGTGTATGCGCGCTGAATGTGCGACTAGCTGTTACCACCTGTCTGAAACGGTCAACCGCTGTGGGACAGGGAAAGTGTGGGGAAATCGGTGAGTGCGACCGAGGGATGAGGATTCTTGAAAGGAAAAAAAAAACCGGGGGAAAATGTCGCAACCGTTAAATTCCACTTAAACCGTGTATTTAGTTTGCGCCTTTTTCGAACGAAAAAAAGTGGGAGTGAGCAATGGCTGTAAATCCCTTGTGAGTGCCACCCTTTCTTAAAAGTTGTGACAGAAATACAGGAAAGACTGAATCGATCAACAACTCGAATTTCCTTGAAAAAGCTTACTTAAGTCAAAGCTTTGAAATAAAACTGTTTGATGGTAGGTGTAAAAAGTTAACTTGCACAGAATATTGACCTTGGTCTGATTCTAAGCAATAAATTTGAATAAGAGCAAAGATCGTGGACAAGAAATATGTGAGTGAAAAATGTGACTGGTGAAACTTACCGCTAGACCCGTGGGCGTCTATTTAAGGCCTAGGATGTGGTAAGGATTTTGCGGGGACGGCCTGTGAAGATTTCCCGGACAGCCGAGGTGCGACGTGAGCATGAGACACGAAGCTAAATGACCGGCCGGTGGGCGCAAGGCTCCTAACACTTGGAGGAAAGAGACTTTCGAGACAGAAGCGAAAAAAAAAAATAGAAGAGATGAGAGGAAACAGGCCTTGTGGCAAACATCCGTTTGAGCTTTTTAAACTTGGACGACCTTAGGCTTGTGGTACCACGCTCAGAGGCTGGAAGTTGATATTTGAAGAATTGATTCGTCAGCGAAAGAGGCGGAGCAGTTAGGCTTGTATGAGGTCAATTGCGGTGTTGCCTCTTGTCCTGCGGGAAGGCACGTATCGGAGCCATAAGAAGAGCCATTTTATGAAATTTTTCAAACCAAGAGTTTGGAACCGCGCAAGAGATAAGAACCGCCCAAAATATTACAGTTGGGGAGCACCACTTTTGTTGATGGACAATGTCTTTGTCTTACGATACCCTTTTCTGTTCGGTATTCGACCTCTCTACACCTCTGAATGTGACAGTCGCGCGAAGTGAATCATTTTGAGAAAACTTGGGATTTCTTGACACGCTTTGCAGCGAGGGTGCGTCACGTGCTCCCGGCTACACTGGCCTTGCAAAAGAGAATAGAGATTAAAAGAAAAAAAGAAAAGAGATTGTTTGCTGCAAAAAGCGACATCAGTCTGGGCAATATTTTCGACCGAAAGTTTTGAGACGACTAACTGAGAAAATTAGCAGCCTCTTGCTCATCTCCATTGTTTAGAATATTTCACCGAGTCGCGACGCTCTCCGCAAAACACACATCCTCGGTTCCCCGGAAAGTGTAGCCGACTCCTTCTGTGTATGACTCCTTCACAGCGTCCGCGTCAGCTACAACGTCCAGCGAACTCCTCGGCATGCGGCCGCCAAGAAACACACCCGTACACCATATATCCGTTGACCTCGGTCCAGTTAATCAATTCCGTGATGGAGGACTTGCCCCAGTTTGGAGCGAAATGTGTCGGCAGCGACTCTCAGTATGCGAAGCGAGGGAATAAAAAGTCGGGATTTTTGTCTCGTTACAAGTTCTTGTGCGATGGTGTTGCTGCAGGCTTCAACTTGAATTTCGTTAATGATGTCTCGACTACTCTACTGAAGTACTGAGTTTCTCATTAATATGAGGTTATTATATAGACTTGCTGAGGTGTGACTACCTTCTTGGCTTTGCGAAACACATACTGTGTGAAATGCTGAGTCATATCAGGCTGACGCCGAAGGGATCGTGCGAGTTGTTGCTCGTAATTGCCTCTTATGCCTCTCTGTTCTGAGTTTGCTTACTTTGTATATTCGATGGGCTCTCAATTGGACCCAAGCTTTCTTGAAGTCCAGCTACTCCCGGAGAAGACGCAGCTTTTTTTATTTGACTCTCAAGATTATGACTGAACCTGTGACATTCGCAAGCCATGAAACTGTGCTGCCCAAGCAGAATGGCGTATGACAAGCATTACATGTCAAAACATGATTCTAAGGCTTGAGCCCGTCTTTGACCAATGAGTGTCTGCTTCATATTAATCCATGGAGAAAACAGGGTCACTGAGGATTTTATCTCCTCAAAGCTTGGGATTTATGTCACGTAATTCAAGACTCAGCCGCCTGCTTTCACATAAATTCCAGTCCCGAGACTTCATCCTTCAATAGAAAACTATTTAGACGGCTTCCTCGAGAATACGAGGGTTTTAAATTGGTCTAGTCTTACTGGAAGTTTCCCAAGCTGCATGAAATTCCGCCCGGGTTTGATGCTTCATGAAGTGATGCGATAGGTAAAGTTTTTCGAGCTTTTGTTTTGATTATTCTAGGCTAATTGGGTTAGGGGAAATGTCTAGGCATGAGTTGACCTCCAAAACTTTTGTGTACGTTCGGCCAAAAAAAACAAAAAGAGAGATTTTGAAAATCTCAGTCACTAGTGCTGACCAAAAATGGCCGTTTGTTACTTTGAGCTTTTGAAGCGGGCTACTTAAAAAAAAAAAAAAGAAAAAAGCCTATTCGAGTACGAGGGAGGTTTTCTTTCTTTCACCTCACGTTGGCTGGTTCAGAGCACATCAATCTAGCCTTATCCCTTCAGCTATCCACACACTTCAATGGACTCAAAAAAGTTATACTTCTCACAAAGTCTCAAAGCACTCATACTCAAGTAAAGGCTTCAAAATCTCGGCTCATCTCACCCCTGCATTGATCAAACCATGCTGATAAAACGAGGAAACTCCAAGATGTAAGCACATTCTCTAGTGCGTATCAATCTTGCCGAGGGACAAACAAATAGCGAAGCAGCTTTGATTCCGTTATATCGCCAAGAATGCTCGGAATTATCTCCCGCAAATTCTTCCAAGGCAAGCTCGGTAGCTCAACTTTGGACGAATGTCAATGACACAAGAAGATTGTCTATATAAGACACAAATCCTGAACATGAGTCAATCAGTTTTTGAAAAATAATATCAGTCTCATCATCGTTATCTCAAATGAATATCTTGTCACTCATCTTATCAATCTGCTTCTTGCTTAATCTTGGCCTGGCATTCATTGCCCGGCCATTCAGACCGTCCAAAGACGAGTTTTATAAGGCCCCTGCAGATTTGGATTCCTACAAAGAGGGGGAAATCATGAAATGGAGAGACACTCCACGCCGTTTGAGATCGCTCTTCGTCCCCAACTTCAAAGTGAAGGGTGCATGGCAGTTCATGGTGAGATCTACCAATACCAAGGGAGAACCCATTGGAATTGTTGGCACTATCATCGAGCCACATAATGCTGATCCTAAGAAAGTCCTTGCTTACAACTACTTTACTGATTCTGCCAGCATTAACTGTGCACCCTCTTACTCGATGCTTTTCGGCGCAGGCGTCGAAACAGTCTCCACACAAGTAGAGACGATTTCAATGAACGTGGCCTTGTCCAAGGGCTGGTATGTGGTTGCCACGGATTATCAGGGCCCGAATGCTGCTTTTGGAGCCGGAAAACTCGGAGGCATGGCCGTCTTGAATGCAATCAGGGCCGCTTTGAATTCCGAAGACAAGACAGGAATCAAGTCGGATGCAAAGGTGGCTATTTGGGGATTTTCAGGAGGCACCATTCCTCTGGCGTGGGCAGGTACGCTCCAGCCAGAGTACGCACCCGAACTTTCGCAAAACTTGATCGGCGTGGCGGTTGGTGGGTGGGCCACGAACATGACCCTGGTGCTCGAGACAGTCGATGGCACAATGTATGCGGGACTAATTGGGGCCGGGATTCTCGGAATTGCACGAGAATATCCGGAAGTGGAGAAGAATTTATTCGACCACGTCAACCCCAGAAAAGTGAGGCAAGTGAAGAGTCTATATGAGCTGTGTGTCACGGCGACATTGCTCAAGTTTTTCCGGACCAAGTTCTTCAAAGGACGCTCACCCATTTTCACTGAGGGCGAGGGTTTTTTGCACAGGCCGGAAATCAAGAGCGTTTTGGATGAGAACACGTTGGCATTAGACGACAAGGGCCCCGTTCCCGAGGTTCCGTTCTTCGTGTATCACGGAGAGCCCGACGAGCTTGTGCCTTTTGATAACTCGCAGCGTGTCTACGATACGTGGTGTTCACAAGGCATCAAGTCGATGGAGTTTGCCGTTTCTCAAACCTCGTCGCATACTGTGGAATTTGCCCAAGGGACTGGGGCTGCAGTCACTTGGCTCTCAAAGATTTTCGATGGCGAGGACCCGGTCTCTGGATGTGAGCGTACTGTCAGAAAATCCAATCTGGATTATCCCGGTGCCAATCTGGATGCTTTGCGGGAAGTTGGGTTTTCGATCGAAAACGCGATTGGAAAGATACTGAGCTCATTTTCCAAAGAGGGAGACGCTTCTGAAAAGGAAAAGTCTATCTACGAGGCGTTCTCGGATTAGTTACGGGTCTCACGAAGAGGCATGATATGTCTGCATCGTGTTGGTTTGCAACTACAACTTTGAGGGTGGCATGCGTTTCTGTTTGTTTTCTGTTTGTTTTTTGCTTTGTTTGCTTTTATCATATGTTCTTGTTTCATTTTTGTTTTTGTATTTGCTTCGTTGAAAGAATTATTAGTTTTGAGTTATTTTGTTTCTTGAATTCTCAAATCGTCAATCAAGTAGACCAGTTGAGACCTGCCCAAGTCATTCCTACTTGTTCGGTCAGTTGACCGCCCGTGAGTTTTCTCTTACGCCACTTCTTCTTAACATTGCCGTTTTTTTATGATCAATGATAATCTTTTTGTCCTCTCTAGAAGTAAACATCAAGGGGTATCCCACCAGACGTTCTTCAAAGCCTGATAGAACCATCTCATGATCTTGCTGAAATTCGGAGATGAGATTAGACCCTGGCAGGCTTGGCACTAGCAGCTTCGATTGCTAATTTGACTGTTCATGCATCTTTCTCGACTGTGCAAATTTGGGGCTTGAAATTGCGTAACGGTTGTGTGCTGAACAAATCGAAAAGTAGGCGCCATGGATCACATCTCTCGTTAAGTCCGTTCTAAAAATTGTCCTTGACTCTACAATAGTTGGAAAAAAAAATAAAAAAGGAGCCACAATCTTCACAGCTATCTTCGAGCGGTGCAAGGGTCGCTCAGCATGTTGCTAGGAGTAAGTATAGCGTAAATTGCTCACTTTCAGAGACAGTGACTTCCTCGTTGAGTTCATGTGCACCAAGATAGACACTAGCCACAAGGTTTTTAAACAAGAAATGCGAGTAAGAACTCGCGCGGGGCTCGATTTGAGGTATTCGTAGGTAAAGATCAAGACTGAGTCTCGTTCAGATCACTTGATCCGATTTGAATTTCGGCCAATGACTTAGTGATCTTGTGAAGACATGCAAGGTTGCTTCGATTCATTGACTAAGCGTGATTCAAAAGATTTCATTTGCTTTTGGTTCCGCCAACCATGGCAGGATGTACGATAAAAATCGGAAACTCAAACGCTCATGTGCAAAATCGAGAACCTGTCAACATTTACGCATCTGAAAAATATAAGCGACTGCAGGCGATATATTAGATGCAACTCGAGGGCATCCCAGCAGTGGGAAATTAATTAATGCAACACGATATGAATTGGCTTGACCGTCTTCGATGAAGCCCCTCTTTGTGAGAGTGTATCCTGCTGAATCTCCTTGATTCCTCCCACTCGCATGGAACTCGAGGAAGTTCTAAGGCGTGGAGAAGTCGGGGAAACCTCGAGTACGGCGACTCAAATGCATAGTGACCGGTTTCACAATACTTTGGCAATATTCTTGACCGTGTTGCGAATGTAACATGATCATCTCCTCCTAATTTTTCAACGCCCAAAATTTTCTCGAACTGGCCATCCCTGGCTAAGAGTTCTAGTCAATTCACTCAAGAAATGTATTTAAACTCTGTAAATATGCCTCAGGAATGACTTCGATGGCCGCCAATTCAAGATGAACATTTCGTTTCTTTTTCTTTGCTTGTGTTTCTTGTTCGACTTCGGACTGGCTTTCAAGCCCAGGCCACCTAAGCCTTCTAAAGATGAATTTTACAAAGCCCCATCAGATATTGCCAAATATAAGGAGGGTGACATTGTCAAGTGGCGAAACCCACCGCTGCAGATTCGGGCACTCTTGTATCCGATCAATATTGAAGGAGCCTGGCAATTTATGTTTAGATCGACCAACACCCAAGGGGAGCCCATAGGCGTTGTTGCGACACTTCTTCGTCCATACAAGGCAGACCCAGCGAAGGTTCTTGCGTATAACTATTTTGAAGACTCGGCAAATACCGATTGTGCCCCCTCGTATTCTATCCTCGTTGGTGCGGGCGTCGAGACAATTGCTACCCAGCTCGAGTCAATATACATGAATGTGGCGCTCACGAGGGGCTGGTACGTGTTGGTGACAGATTACGAAGGACCAAATGCCGCCTTTGGTGCCTCGAGGTTGTCGGGAATGGCTGTCTTGGATGCGATACGTGCAACTTTGAAATCAGAAGACAAATCCGGAGTACTTCCAGATGCAAAAGTGGCAATCTGGGGATATTCTGGGGGATCAATCCCACTGGCTTGGGCAGGTGCGCTTCAGCCAGCTTACGCACCCGAACTCAAAGACCACATCATTGGAATAGTTGCAGGTGGTTTGGTAACAAATCTTACTCTGGTAGTGGAGGTGATTGATGGGGGAGTGTATGCTGGTTTGGTAGGAGCCGGGATCTTGGGGCTTGCAACTGAGTACCCAAAGGTGCAAGAGGAGCTTTTCAGTCTTATTGATCCAGCACGGGAAAATCAGATGAAAGGGCTCTACGATGAGTGTCTTGTGTCAATTTTTGCGCATTTTGTCAATGTCGAATTTTTGAAAGGTGAACTGCCAGTGTTTGAGGGTGGTCCAGCATTCCTTGAGCGCCCAGAAATAAAGGAGATTTTGGACGAGAATATCTTGGCGTTTGACGAGAAGGCCCCAGTCCCCGAGGTCCCATTCTTTGTATATCACGCAGAGCATGATGGAATCTCACCTTACGAGGACACCAAACGTGTTTATGACAACTGGTGCTCAAACGGTATGAAATCTTTTGAATTTGCAGTGTCTCAAACATCGGGTCATGATAGTGAGTTTGCCGAAGGATCTGGAGCAGCCATTGCTTGGCTCACCAAGATCTTCAGCGGTGAGTCTCCCATCCCGAGGTGTGAGCTCACGATCCGTAAATCAAACTTGCAATACCCAGGTGCAGATCAAGGGTTCTGGTCTATTGTCAGAACAACAATTCAGGGTGCGCTTTACAAGATGCTTGGAGCGTTGACGCCAGAAGGCAATATCAACTGGATGGAGAAGTTCATTTATGACGCTCTCACTGCGTTGATCGAATTGCTTGGTGTGCTCCCCTTCAAACGGGATTAAGTAGCATGGTTTTTTTCAAGGAAAGAATCACCAAGATAGTTTGTAATTGTGAACGAAGATTGATTTTTTGCGGAACATTTCGTTTACTGGGAGAAAGGATGCACAGAAAACCGCCCTTTGCTTGTTGCAAAGCCTGTGGGACCAGAATGTTATTACCGTAGCTAAAGATTTTCTCATTCGAGAATCGAATCGTCGATAGGTTGACTTTAAGATGAAACCTTCGTTATTCGTAACTGCATTCTCTTCGAAACGCTCTCAAAAAAGCCAAACAAGTGATTTCTAGCTTCGAACGAACACTCCCAAGATCATATCATAAAAGCAAAGGAAATGTAAAACGCTCAATGCTCCACAATACATCGCAGATGTGTAAAGGTTTATAATTTCAGGCCCAACGCCACTTTATGACTCAAGTCTTTGTCATCCCTTTTGATTAATGCATTTCAATGCGCACAACGCCAGGCGTGATATGAATCTATGCATTGAAACTGACCTTGGCCTTTAACAATTTTTCAAAGTCAATATGGATCCCACTCACGTATTATTTGTCATTGTTTCTTTTATCAGCTCAAACACCGGAATAATAGAAGCCGTGAATTACGAGTTCATGGCGCCGATTCGGTCTTCGTAACTTTTCACAGTCTCAACCACATCTTGTGAGATCCAAAATCGCGATTTTGAACTCTTCGGTCTGAATCGAGCCAGTAATTGTAGTTGAAAAAGCGTTCAAAGACTCAGTGGCGCTGGTCTGGGCAAGCACAAACAATATGATGATGTAAACCGTTTATGTATTTGAAAAGTTTTGTGAACTCCAAATTATTTAACATGAGAAGTCTACTACAAAGCCATTTATATGACTTGTTAGGAATTATTTAAACAGCTTGTGAAATCTGGCAGTTTCAACCTTGAATCTTTTTAAGTTTTTTTTTCTTTAAGTCTTTTAGTTTCTCACGCCAAAACTTCTGTTTAAGGGGTTTGTGAAATCTCTCAATCTAAAATTGAAACTCGAAATATATCACTGATTCGGAAAAGCTCTCGGAAAATTTAAATCAGCATGAATGATTATTTCGAAAGGACTTCACGGCGCTCTATTCATTTAATCTCGCGTCTTATGTCCCAATCCATTATACCAAGGATAAACAATTGTCGCATTGCCTTCTTTGCGGCCTTGGAGGTAGTTTCAATGCGCTTCTTAATCACCTTCATAATTTCTGTGAAATTTTTCAGTCTTGGTGGCGAAAAGTTGGCATCCAGTCCATCATGAACTTCCGCAATGCTAGTGCCTCTCAATACATCCTCAACCAATGAAACGAAGGTAAACAAATCTGTGAAAGTTCTCTTGGAAAAAACTCAGGACAGTAAGCCAAGGTGTCATGGTCACTTCCCACGCGGTAAGAGAATGAACCAGGAAACTCGGTTAGACAACTTCTTTCGGCTGATAACAGGCATGAGTGCTGGCAATTAAGCCGAGTCCATTCCTGGATAGCACTCTCAAAGCAGGTCTACACCCGATGAGGTAGAAATTGCATTAGTATTGGCGCATTAAGTCTGAAATATATATATTATCTGGTGTGGATTAGTGACCTTTTATAGGTTATTTGTATATTTAGTTTTTTTTGAGAAAGGGCCGAAAGAGAAACGTCATCGGAATAATGCCTTTTGATACGATAAAACTTTTCAAAAAAAAGTATTCAAAAGATGCCTGATCAAATTTAACGCCCTACAATGTTTAATTAGGGCTCGAAATTCTGCTATACAAAGTCGGATTTTGATAATTACTAGTACAACAACATTCGTAATCAACATTGCTTCTGTGGATTGCGTTTCTCCTTTTTAGACACTTGGAAATGAGCCGTGAGCCTTGTTAAACTATCCCTTTTTCAAATTGCTCGTGCCTTCTTTTTGGATTTTCTCTAAGCGTGCATCACGTAAAGCAAAACACTTTTTGCAACTAATAAAGGTGAAAAGACAATAACAAAATTAGTTTGGAATCCCAATTTTTGCCTCACCTAAATAGCAAAGCAAAAGTCTCAAAACTTGTTTGGCTACTGTGAGCGAGCACGTAGTTTGGCCGTTCAGGAAGAATAAAATCGGAACAAGAATTAAAATGAACAAGACTTTGGCCATGATAATGGCTCCCCCCAAAACGGGTACTTCTCAGTTTTCAATTTGACAAACAAACAAGTCACTAATAGCGGGAACACTCAAGCCCAAATAGGCCGGAAAGCCTCGTTGCCAACAAATGAAGAGGCCAAGTATTGATAGAAAGACATCCCAAATAGTTGGAAAAATTTTGGTTAACAAAACATTCACCAAACATGAATGCACATTTTCCTAACATGAACGTGATCTATGTCACAGTTTCCGAGGCCATCCATGCAAAAAGAACTATTCATCCACACCACTGGCGTAATTTTATCGACACTTGTAGCCAAACAAGCGAACCAGAAATTCCACTTAAGAACGCAGTACACACGAGAAGGTGATTTTGGATACCATGACGGTGGATCTGCAGCAAAAATAAAAAACAAAAATAATTGTCGACACGCCGTAAATGAGAGTTCGCCTCACGCGAACATCTTTGAAAAGAGGAGACAGCAACATGAATCCAATGCTATACCCAAAAGCAAGAAGCGATAGCAGCAACGTTGCTTCGACACGGCCAAAGTGCATATATTTTCTTCATGGTCAAGTCTAAACTTGGCCTGTAGTTTGCAGATGTCATGTACATGAGAGCAGTCAAAAAGGCAAATGTCAGGATGAGTAGGCACTTATAGAAAAAGAGCCAGTAGTAAACCTTTTCAGGGTCATCGTCACCATCCCATCCGACAAGGTTTATTTGTGAAGTTTCGTGTGGTTTAATTTTGAAGTCTCGTGTTTTGCCTCTTTGACCCCATCTAAATAAGAATCAGGAGTTCGCTCGTGTGCCCCTTCAATTCAACGAAACTCGCTACTTTATTTGTCACTGCAAAAATACTTTTTGGGTACGATGTAGGAGAGCCTTTCCTCTTCGGGAATAAAACACTTCTGGCCAGAGACATGATAAACAGAAGTACCGAAAGAAAAATAATGCGATAAAACTTCTCGCGGGTTTCAGAAGCAAGGGCGTTGGTGATCTGTTTGAATGTACGTATATGACTGTGAAATTCACTTTTGAGCCACACCAGTTTTTTTTTATAATCAAAATGCCAAAATTGCTGACTTCTCTATTTTTACAAGGCCTCTTTTAGGGCTTTGGGTGCAGTCCTTTGCAGCGCATGGCAATGCAGCAAGTCGCCTAAAGCGCAATAATAGAAAACGCGTAAACTCGAAAAGCACATATCTAGTCAGAAGCACAATTCCATATGGGCTCGAGTTCTTGCCAAAAAATAAAAACAGAGTTCTGCGGGCCGAAAAGTTGTCATCTTCAAGGTGCAATGTTTTATTTGATGACTCCATTTTCTTGTTTTTTTTTTTTTAATTTAGCTCTAGGCTTTTTTTAAAAGGACCTTACAAGACTCGCTGCTTCGGCTAGGCATATCGGGTATTGGGCCAGCCCAAAATTCTTGGTAGTCCAGATTATTATGAATTGAGTTTTTTGTTTTGTAAGCAGATGTCCTTTTGTTTTTGATCTCTCGTTATCTTTTGTGACCTTTGTTGGTTTCCTGTCTTAAAAGAAGGTGACACACAACACTTCTTTCGGGAAAACAATGTCTGATACCAGAGTTGTTTTTTTTTTCTTTCTTCTACTCACGTGCAATTCAATCTAAGCATACCGGTGCATAGCAGAAGAGACTAAAATGTAATAGTTTGCTCATTTCAGAAAATTCTTTCCGGCTTCATTTCTGATACCGTATTTACGTTACACCTCGCTTTCATTTCGAGATCATTGTGGGGGTTTCAATTAGGCTGAGTTTCAAATCTCTTGAGCCTGGTGTAGATGACATAAACCTTGGCTTTGTTCTTGCACATCAATTGTCTTATGCCACCTATTACACTCTTCTTCCAGCAAAATTTTGAAGTTGTAGAAGTATATTTTTGTTAGCAGAGGGCAGAGTGAGAGACGCCTCCAAACTAACGCCCTATAACACGAAGAACGTCAAAACTCCTGTAGATATATATATATATTGTTGAATACTTATTTTACAAACCTTGTTGTAATTCTAGACTCAGATTCGATTACATCGCTCCACTCTCGCATCTCTAGATTTTCATCATAAGTAAAGAGCAATTCTGGATTTAGAATACAGGGAAAAGCACCCCATTAGTTCATGCAGTGGCAAAAACAGTCGAAAAAGTAGACGCGTGGCCAACAACTCCCGCGGCAAAATCAATAACTCGTCTCGAGATGCCACTTTGGGACAATGCATGGCGTTGCGTAAATTTTCGACGGGCGTCAATATACATTCTATGCATAATCGCTTCTTTATTTTGTATGAAGGTGATGCCTGAATTCAGGATAACACAAAGTCACGTTTTTTTGCGTGATGCCACTTAATGTTTTCGAAGCTTACAGAAAGAGAAGCAAGCAAAAGACAAATAGAGGTTGTTTGCTTTAGGTTTTTGGAGACCCGATTGTACTTCTTACAATCGAGAACTGGGTTACTCCCTACTAAAAAGGGCTTTCTACATTTGGTCATCGAAGTAGATAAATTCTAATTCTACATATGTACTTCACTAATTAGTTATAGTCCCTACCTTCGAATTAATTTGCATACTTTGAACGAGCGCGCAATTTTGGCCCGTTAAGGTAAAAGAGGATGGGAATGAAAAGCAAAACCAAAAGCGCAATAGCTAATACCATCGTGCCCCAAGCAACAGGATATTTCAGCGTGCTCAAGTTCACAAATAGCGCTCTTCCGAAAAGCGGGAATGCGCCTCCCATAACAGCACGCAAAAAGATATTGCCGGCAAATACAGAGGCCAAGTATCGATAGAAAGACATTCCAAGATAGTTGAATAACGTCTGGAAGGCGAGAAAGGCACCAAAAAGGAAGGCACCAGAGCCAATCATTGAGCCAATCCAGTGAACTGGGGCAGAGGCAGTCCATGCAAAAATTATCATTCCAATGCTCATGGGAAGACTGCCAATTATGCAGATTGGAAGATGCACCTCGGGGGAGATCGTTTCTCCAGCAAGCAACTTCTTTGTGAACCGATGATATATGACGGGCAAATATACGCAAGCACTAATCAAGAGGCCAACGATCTGCGACATGAAACTTGCACCCATGCCGACCAAACTAAAGCCATACGTCTCGGAATAGACGATTGGGAAAGCTTCAAACCAAAGGTAAACGATGGCGTAAATTAGCCCCAAATAGATGTTGATAAGAAGCACCACTGGCTCGAAGATCATAATTTCGAACGGCCGCCAGAAGGTCTCCACAAGAGTCTGCTTGAGCTGCTTGCCTTGAATATCTAAATGACCCTGACTCACGATGTTTTGATTTCCCGTGAGGCGTTTCAATCTCTCTGCTTTCCTATAGAGAAGCGTGCTAGTGCTCAGCTCGGGGAGAAACACGCTAAGAACAAGAAGCGTAGCCCCAGAGACAATGCACAAGAACCAGAACGGCCAGTGGTAGCTCCCACTATCCGAAATAAGCCCAGCACCTATAATGGGACCAAAAGAAGGCGCTGAAACTTGCGCTGCAGACCAAATAGCAAGAGATACCGGCATCCAAGGTACAGGCGTGATATCACCCACACTAGCACTTCCTGTAGCCAAACAGGGGCTTCCGAAAACACCACCTAGAAAGCGCAAAACACACAAAGATGCAATATCCGAAACTAACGCGGTTGGGATCTGCAAAATGAAGAAGATTAGTGTTGAGACACTATAAATCAGCGTGCGTCCGATACGTGCGTCCTCAGAAAGTGGGGACAACATCATAGGCCCAATTCCGTACCCAAAAACAAAAAGAGAAAGGGGCAATGTGGCCTTGACTCTGCTCACGTGCATATCTTTCATGACCAAATCCACTCCTGGCGTGTAGATGGCCGAAGCCATATAAATGAATGTAGTCAAAAGCGAAATCTTCAAGATAAAAATGGCTTTGTACCAAAAAGGCCAGTTGTAAGGGTTTTCGGGGTCATCTTCGCCGTCCCAGGTGACAATTATCGTATCGTCCAGGTGTTTTTTTGAGCTTGCCTCTTCCCCACAAACGGAGATATTGGAAGAAGAAGCCACGTTCTCTGGGCGGATTTCAAAAGACGACTTTTCTCCTCCCTGAGCGCAATATCTCAGAGGCACAACATAAGAAGCATGTTCCTCTTTATGCCTGAAAACTTTGCGTCCGGAAAGATAGTAGACTAGAGTACCGAACGTCGAGTCCCTTATGATCTGATTAAGCATTGAGAAAGCGAAGGATCAAAATAGCTTTGGTAATGAAGTTTTGAATCACATTATCAGGGTGGCGAGGAATGTGCGGTGGTATTTATAGTGAAATGGATTTTGCTTGCTCAGTTATTCAAGTTGCACCTTCGCAGTTCCAATCCTGCACAACATTGTGCTTAGTGAGTGCAAGTATGCCTCATGAAAGCATATATGCACACCCTGCGCGACCTGGCCTGGTGAGCGAAAAAAATTTAAAGGCTCTGTAAGCTGGGCGTCCACCTGCTTAAGTAATCCTACTGATACGTCGGCATAAGGTGCTGCTCGCAGTGAGGCGTCACTGTGCGCTTTGTCGCTAAGAAGTCGCCAGTTAATCTCTACTTAGAGTATGCGTGACTTTCTGATCTAACTCGTACTTTGACCAGCTCTGATAGAGAAACTCTCTCAAGCTTCGTTCAGTCAGTACGTAAGTAAGATTTCGAGTACCAAGTGCATCATTTGGTAGGACACACGGCGTGCATGAATTTGTCGAATCCACGACTAAGTTACAACAATGCGGTATTGCAGATAGGCCGGGGTTAGGCGCTGTCTAACCCAAACCTCACTCCTGCCGCGCGCGGAGCTTGCCGTAGCACCTCGCTCCTGCTGCACGCGGAGCTTGCCGTGGCGCCTCAGGTTTCTTGCAGTCACATTTTGGGTCCAGAATCTGACTGGCGTATTCTGAAAAAGTGCTCAAAGTCTACATCTTTCAACAGTACTTTGACGGCGAACGCCTCGAGCATTTGGTCGCGAGTGATTTTCCAAAAGACGAAGTCATGTCTACGAAGCAGAAAGTGGATGCAAAAAGAGCTTGTCGAGGGAGTAAAAAGCGTGAGCATCTGTCAAAACACCACAAGCAATGGCTCTGTGATATCGAAGTATGGAAGTTTTTCAGCGATATCGTCAAAGTCGTTGCGTTTTTGCACAAACATGGCATTCTCCACCGCGACCTTAAACCGTCCAACTGCCTTTTGGAAACTCGCTATGACCCAGATTTTGTTTCACAGACCCAGGCAATTTCCTCAGAGCTGGAATTCGCCAGGGTTGTGGCACAGCTTCCAAAAGTGCTTGTATCAGACTTTGGCGAGGGAACTTTCCCGTACGGAAAAAAGAAAAAAACTATGCTTTTTGAGGACAGAGAGAAAAGAGAAAGCGCTCACACCTTGGAATTCACGCACCCAAACCTCTGGTTTCTTGATGGTTCGGAAGATCATACTTCGAAGTTTTCACACAAGTTCAACTACGATGGCGATATTTATTCTTTAGGAATGATTCTCTGCTTTTTATGCACGGGCACATTACCATTTGCGGATGATATTCTAGACTACAGAAACTCCGAGGCAGTCAGACAATCTATCGCTCAATGGCATTCGTCTCTCACTGCAGAAAAGTTTTACAAATGGTATGATGAGAAATCAATGGAAGTGAAAAAAGAAATCTCACCGGCACTGAAAGATTTCAGGGCTTTGGCGTACCTCATGATAAAAGGTGAGGCAAAAGCAGCTAAGTCTTCTTCGGAGAGAATTCAGGAGTACTTGCACTCTATGAAGTGGGGTAGTTTTATCCCGCAGCGAACTCGTGCTTCATCCGAAGCGACGATTGTCGAAATGGGCAAACAGTCAATTTTCCAAACACTCAACGGGCTGGAATCAGACAAAAAAGAGAAGACTTTTGAAGCTGAAGAAGGTGATACGACTACAGAACCTGATGTGTTGGTAAAATCTGAAACACATCAAGAAAAAGGCACGAGTCTCGGCTCGCGACAAATAAGAAAGGAAACGAGGAAAACGATTTTGAGAGAAGCAATATCGAGAAAAACTGCAATTTTGAAATGCGTATACGTGTTGAATTTGGCCACACTTGAGGTATTTGGAGGCCTTGATCAATATTCGTGGGTAGCTTTCTGCAAGCTTGGAAACGCGATTTCACTTGCTGCAGAGCACAACGTATGTAATAGGTATCGTATGTACATGGTGAGTCTCTGGACGGTCGCCAGTGTTGCGCTTCTTTTACTTTGACTATCCATTAATTCACATTCTAAGAGTTTATAGCTGTAAAGCCCAGAAACATAATCGGAAAAAGTCATAGAAGTCACGCAAGAGCTGCGTTTGCAAGAGAAGGCACAATCTTAGCTGCCAAAATCTTTGTAATGCCCTCCTTAGGAATGAAGTAATTGTGCTGGTCAAATTCGCATGGGTTTGTTGGTAAGGCCGGTGCCTGTAAACTTCACCGTAGGGTTATAACTTGTGTCTTCATAAGAACGGCCGTCCCAATAGTAATACTCAAAGCACTGGCAGCACTGTTCTGTCTGAACCACGAAGTTTTTCTCCTCAACTCTACCGACAATGGTTCAGCCCACATAGGTTTGCCAGTTGTGTATAACATTATTCCCTTGGTTTTCTGGATTATCGCGGAGATTGTTATTTTCCTGACCAACGGGGTTTTCTGAGGTGGTGCAAACTCACGCTCATGAATTGGACCAGTAGCAATACTAAAAGGAGCAGTGCTGGTTCGAAAAGGGGCGTACTGTTTGCTACAAAGCTTGATTGTTTGCTTTTGAAAGAAGCTTTTGAGTCCTGCTTTGCGCTTTTGTATGGTGGGCGTGCTTTCGTAGATTTCGGAGAAAGTTGATCAGATTTCGGGGAAGATAGTGGCAAGATATTTCCCGAATCTCAAAGGTGTAATGTGCCCATGAATGACTTTGATACCAATTGAACAGTATGAAAACAGCGAAGAAAGGATCTTTTTTGACTTGGTTTTCAACATCTTTCACTAAAGTTGATGAATTCCATATTTTCCAACGCCCGATTGCCGTCCTTGCTAGCATCGATTATTCCAATTACTGCCGCCGCATAAATGTAGAAGGCGCAATGGAAATTGTAGTCATTGTACACACCACTCCCGTAGTCTTTTGGTTGACCCCCGGGCGGAAACATACCGTTCACCAGATCGATAGAAGCACCGCTTGGAGTTACTCCTCTAAATTTCGTATCACAAAACAAAGCTGGCTTTCTTTTTTCGGTTTTGTACGTTTCGAGAAGCTTTTTGAGCAAGTTCAAAACTGCGTTTCGTGAATTAGCTTTTTTGAAAATCCCGTTAGCGACATACAAAAGCAATGCGTACTTGTCGAATGCATCTTTAGACACAAATTGCTTATCAAGACCCTGGACCGATTTCGATCTTGTCAGCCTCAGAAAAAAGCTCGGTTTGCTGCTTAGTGTACCCTACGGTATTATCTTTCTCTTTCACGTGTGGGTACTATTCTGCCTTACATCCAACCAAGAAATCCAAGACATCCTCTTTTCTCACTCAAATTGAGGTCATCAATAAGCGTGCGAGAGTCATGGACACGAGCCATGTCTCCCTGATTTCAGCATTGACTTGATAGATTTGGATTTTTTTCCAGCTCAGCCCAAAGTTCAATATCTCAAATATGGGTATGCCGCCACTCCCCAGATTTTTGGGCACTAGGTATCCGCGATAGATAGCTATAACGAAACCCATACCTTAGACCAAAGGAAATTAAATATGATACTTCGCATCGATGCTGGCGGAAAGTTCAGGAGGCGCAGAAATGATTTCATTTTGGACTTTGCTATGACACTTGTCGTCACCTAAAGATGTGGCACCAACAAAGACATCTGCAACATGATGTGCATCCTAGTGGTATGCGTTGGTGTTTTTTTGAACCCCCGGTTCATCGTAGTATATTCTGGGCATACTTATGTGATGCACGCCCAGCCCATGATAGGGCTCGTGCTCTGAGTAAATAACAAACGGGCCTCAATGTAAACTTTTAAAGGGTCACGGTGGGATATCTACAACATGAGCCTTTGCTCTTCAGTGACACCTTTAGAGACAATATTACGTTTGAAAACCACGAAAGCACTGCTGAGAATATTGAGTACGCTTCGTGGCTAAGCAATTGCCATGGTATCATCAGCGCGTTTGCAGAAAAGTTGAATACAATGATTGGGCCTTCTTAGAGCGGTGGAGCACAGTTGAGTGGCGGCCGAAAACGGCGAATCTCGTTAGCATGTACATTGATCAAGCGGCCTGATCTTCATATTATCGACGAAGCTACATCTGCGCTTGATTCTCGCCTGGAGGAGATTGTCATGAAGAAGTTGACCGAGCTTTCGCGAACACACGACCTAAAAATTACTTCAATAGCCCTCAAGTTACCTCCGTTCTGGAAAAGTGTAGAAATCATGAACTTTCGGGTAGAGGCAATGTGATTGAAGATGAAAAATTCGAAAAGTTAGTCTTTCCATTAAAGATCCTTGTGGTAGTCAGTGTACTTTTGTGACCTCAACAACTCAAATCACGCAAAAAAAGTGTTCAACAACTCCTGATTCACGATTCCCGTTGACATTAAAAAGTTCTTCAATACGAGCATAGATGAAGACGACATCTTGGGCTTCGTAGCAAAATCAGGCTCTTTCCTGGCCTCTTTGGTCGAGCCGGATGCCCCCGACATTGCCGCAACATAGTTTTTTTTTGTGCTAGCGGTGACAATAGACGACTTGCTCGTCCGTTGAGTAAGACACATCGAAGTCATCTTTCAGCCACATCATGCAGTTGGCTTCAAGCACATCCGGCGCCTGTGAGTTATGTTCGTCTTTCTTGACCTTCAGGAAATTCACATTTTCTTTTCCGTAGGTGGAAAAACGAGACAGACATGGCGATGTCCCGATTAATGAGGTTGATAAATATCGAGCCAGATAAGAATGGCTGCTATGGGTGGTCAGAAAAATGTGCCGCGGTTTTTGTTCATTCAAAAGCAAGAAGACTAGTCTCCAAAAGGATAAATTGAATCACCTGAATGTTGAATTATTGAATATATCCTCAACAGAAGGGCAAACATTCTGTATGCGCCAAACGCATTTCTCTCCATTTATATAAGAGGCATTTTGCTTATAATATATAAAAATAAAAGGGCTCCAAATGAAATCATAAACAGTAAAGTTCGATGCAGCAAAGCTGTCACGGTATTTTTAGCCATGATAGAACAACATGACATCACTAATACAACGATTTCAGCCAAATTTCCGCATGTTATTTCCTAAGCTCAGTATGACTCGTATCTTGTAATATGATCAATGAAAAATCTATATCTTACCAAGAACACTTTAGTCATTCACCCTTCATATTCAAAGTTGGTATTTAGACTTATTTATCTTTGTCATTGAATGCCGTCCCACACTATTGGTATGCATAATAAGATCAAAGATTTTGTATTCTAAACTGTTTGTGTGGCTTTGCCCAAAAGCTAATACAGGATCAAAAGTGCGTCTGGTGCTTTGTCATCATGATTGATAGTGACATCCTTCTAGATGTAGATCCGGCCTTTGAAACATTTATTGACGTTTCGGAAATTCCTCACCTTTCTGGTATCATCCTCTTTAGGTACTGAACAGACCTTGAAATCTTTCCTCTGGACCCTACGGTTCGGGATCCTGTCTATTCCTTGACTAAGCTTGTAAGGGAAGTTCCTGATCCTTCCTTATAAAGATTGGACCCATTTATAGATTCATGCAGAACTGGACTTGCACCTCCCACTGCCTCTATACCGTCTGACCTCACCACTCAACAAGACGCGTCTGGCAGCGCGCCCATCTGACGATTTTTCCCAGCTTCATTCGAGATGCATTTTTACTATGAGACACAATTCTCAGCGATTTATTTTGACGGTCACCGGCGTTCTGGAAAATGCTAATCTAAAAATAGGGCTGTTAGTATAAAAGGTGACTTTGAAGATGATACGGGAACTCTTCATGTGACAGTTGCACATACTCATGAATCGATGAGTTGGATTAAGATGTTTTGTGCTTTCAATCGGAAAGCGAAGATGAAAAAGTATACACCGAAGCCTGGGGAAGATAACATTTGAAGTAAATCGGAGAACAGAAGCAGTGAAAATCGAGCTGAGCTGGATCTATTGTAAAAATCACGGTGTGCAAGCCACCCGTACATCTCAATGTCTGATTTCTTAGCGCGGTTTTGTTTACCCAACAAAACTATTAGCCAGTGGGCCAAAAAAAGCTTAAAAGTGTAAGTGACTTCCCATTTACGCATTTTTGGCGGATTTATCTTCACCGAGGTTTCAGATATCAGTTTCACAATTTGCGTTTTTTCTTGTTTGTCCTCGTGTTTTGCCTATATGCTGTACCCCTATGTTTGGCTTCGTGTTTTGATGCTGTCTTTGTCTCCGGCACTAAAGAACTATAATCCCTTTCACCAACAAATTCAAAAGAAAGCCCCTTATCACATTCTCGAACGGTCAATCGATCGATAATATGCTGCCAAAGAATACAATGTCCCAAACTAAAACGTACGGCGTTCAACAAAGTAACGGCTACCCAGTTCTGGGTATCACAATAAACATCAATAAAAAAACTCGAGGGGCTTGGCGACTTACTGTCCTGGCGGCTAGGTCACCTATGGCCGTCAAAAACAAAGGCTGCAAAAAAGACCGGGGGTTTTTTCTAACGCTGCAGGAAAGATTGACCCCACGCCTCGCGCCAGCATATCGCTGGCACGCCGAGTGTGCCACGACCCAGGGTTCGCACCATATAAACACCGGTGATGGCGCCACGGCACGCCCCAGAAAAAGCCGCATCGAAAGTTCACAGGGATCAATTTTTGGCACGAGGAACCAAGATCTTCCTTCACACCATTGCTGCACTTTTGAGGTTTGCCGCTGACCCTGTAGTTGAACCTGATTGCATTTTATCAATGTTGCACGAAACCTCTGTTGCTGGGGCAGGCACGCTCAATTTGCACAAAGGCTCGGATATCAAAGGCGGACTGCTGGAAAATGCAGAATCCACAACGTCGAAATCCACGCTCGCTTTCTCTCCTTACAAGCCATTCAGTCAATATCAGCTATGGCTCTACGACTTTGTTTCGTGGATGTTTGCGGTGATATTCGATTGTTTCTTCCGAGAGATCCGACCTCGAGGTGCATTTCGAATCCCAAAGTCGGGTCCTGTCATCTTCGTGGCGGCACCACATGCCAATCAGTTCGTGGATCCGATTATTTTGTCTAATCAGGTCCGGAAAGAAGCTCATCGTCGAATCTCGTTTTTGATCGCAGCGAAATCCTACAAACATCCTGTCATCGGCCCCCTTTCTAGTGCTCAACTTTCTATCCCTGTAGCACGAGCTCAGGATATGCTTGCGCCTGGAACGGGCCGAATTACCATAGACTTTGACCTAGACCCGCTCTTGGTGAGGGGAAAGGGGACAAAGTTCACGCTGGAGTGTATGCATCGGGGTCTTTTGGCCTTACCCAAATCACTCGGCGCTTCTGAAATAGAGACAATCGTTTCGGATACTGAGCTCATCTTGCGCAAGGAATTCAAAAAATCAGACACAGTAGTAGAGCTTCTACGCAGAGGCACGCCATTTAAGACGGCCGATAAAATTGACCAGAAGCAAGTGTACCACTACGTATTCGAGCATTTGTCGCGCGGCGAATGTTTAGGCATTTTTCCAGAAGGTGGATCTCATGACCGAACCGAGCTTCTTCCGCTCAAGGCAGGCGTGGCGATCATGGCTCTTGGTGCTATGAGCAGGGATCCCGCCTGTAAAGTGAAAATTGTGCCATGTGGGATGAACTATTTTCACGCTCACAAATTCCGCTCGAGGGCCGTGGTCGAGTTTGGCCATCCGATTGAGATTGATGCGGATTTGGTTTCACGCTATAATGAACCGGAGACTTCTAAAGACTCGGTGAAAGAGTTATTGGACTTAGTTTCGGATGGTTTGAAAGCAGTCACAGTGAACTGCCTGGATTATGAGACACTTATGGTTGTCCAAGCAGCACGTCGGCTATATGCGGGCAACTTCGCTCAATACCTACCAATTCCAATGGTAGTTGAGATGAATAGGCGGTTGGTTTTGGGATATGAGACATTCAAAAATATCCCTGAGATGGTAGCCATTAGAAAGCATATTTTGCGTTACAACAAAGCACTCAATCACATGAATTTACCCGACCATCACGTCGAGGACTGTGACGAAAACCACAAGCTTTCTTTGATTCCGCTTTTCGTTGCTCGCGTTTTCAAAGTCGTTCTTTTTTTAATTCTCGCGCTTCCGGGTGCAATTCTTTTCTCCCCCGTATTTGCGACTGCAAAATACGTGTCACTACAGAAGAAAAAGTCTGCTTTGGCGAATTCATCTGTGAAAATAAAAGCCAATGACGTTGTGGCTACATGGAAGATTCTAATAAGCATGGGAGTTGCCCCTCTCTTGTATAGTTTCTATGCTTCCGTGGGTATATGGTATTGCAAGAAGCACAGCTACCTTTCCTCGTATGGCTTGTTTAGCATGTGGCTCATGCTTTATGTTATGGGCATTCTTGTGACATATTCAGCCTTGATAATCGGCGAGCAAGGAATGGATTTATTCAAGTCTTTGAGACCATTGTATCTCTCTATTTTTTCAGGAGCGACCATTAAAGAGGTCAAGGAAATGAGAAAGAATTTGAGCAACGAGATAACAGAATTTGTGAATCAGTATGGTCTTGAGCTTTTCCCAGATGACTTCAACTTGCTCGAGGTGAAGAGCACGGATCTGTCAAGACCCGCTGACTATAATACTGATGAAGAGGAGGAAATAAAGACGCGAGAGCTCCGGAGCAGGAGAGCAGCATGCCGAAAGAGGAGAAAAGCAGTCAAGTCTGCAAATACTGATCCAACTATGTCGCAAGGCAAGGAAAGAAGTTGTGACGATAATTCATCTTCGACCTCAGACGGCATTTCACTCCCAAGCGACCAGTCATACACTAACATTCCTATGTTTTCAGACTACAGTCTACACATGAACGCGAAAAAGTCACACGTCGACTTGAGATCCGTAGTTCCATCTGCCATGCCGTCCACAGTTTCGATGGCTGACGATTTCAACCACAAAAACGCGAGCAGCCCCAATTCCGATTCAGCTTTATCTAGGGACAGTTCACATGTTGAGCTTAATTTTGGCAGCGCTTACGACCGTTTAAAAGCTTCAGATGCCGATACCGACAAACCCACAGTCACACTAAGAAGCAGAATTCAATCCAAAATTCGGGAAAGTCGTGAGAAAGCCTGAATTATCAAACGTCCTTAGGATACGTCGTTATTTACTCCATTATGCGACATATTTATATTTAAACTGAGTATCTCCGATATTTCAAAAAACATACCAGTCGCAACATGAGCCTGGAATTGCACTTTGACTGCGGGGATTTCAATCATCCGAGGTTGGCTTGTCTTTCGTAGAATTCCGAGACCTGAGAGGACGTTGTGGCATCCTCCACACCTTTATCGTCACGCAATCTAAGGAATCTCGGAAATCTTAGTGAGATTCCTTTTCCATATTCCAGATGCGCGGCCTTATAAATGGGACTCAAAGAGAGATCTGCAGTCAATACTTCGAAGACTGCTGTTGGTTCAAGCCATACATCGGGTACCGCGTTGGAGTTCGTAGTGTCATAAACGTAAAATGGTTTCGGGGTCGATATCTCCGTGGGCTTGAGTTTTGCATGTAGCGAGGCCAAATCCTCGTCAGAAAAGCCTGTTCCAATCTTACAGGTTGTCTCGTATTCACCCGTATCGTCATTGTACGCAGCTAAAAGAAAGCCTCCATAGGAACCTGTTCGCTTTCCTTTGCCAATGTAAGCGCCAACGACAACAAGATCGAGAGAGTCTCCAACCCCTGCCAAATAATCTTTTTTAAGTTTAAGCCAGTTTCTCGACCTCTTCGAAGGTTCGTAAAATGATTCATGACCATGGAGCATTTTTACCATAAGACCCTCACAAGCATCTTTGACTGATTGATCCAAAAACAATTGGAGCTCGTTGAGATCCGAGGAGTTTTTATACGTCGCAAACTGAAACTTACCTTCAATCGGGGTGAAATTGTCAAATAAACATTGCCTTCTTTGCTGCAAAGATTTTGTTATAAGTGATTCGCCATTGTAGCACAAAACATCAAATGCAAACAAGCAAATGTGCACCTTGATATCGTTTTCATTCACGTCTTTACGTTTTCTGGTGGACAAAACTTGAAAAGGTAAGATTTTTTTGGTCTCTCGATCCCAGGCTACCGCCTCGCAATCTAAGAGCATAGACTTGGGGGCTTCTGTAATTGAATTGTCAGACGTCTTGATAAAGTCTTTCACGATCGATACCAAGTCGGGGTATCTCTGTGACATATCCTCCGAGTTACGCGAATAGATACGGACTTCACCAGAGTCAAGAAGATGGACTTGAGCACGTTCTCCATCATATTTGTACTCGCAGGTAAACTCTTCCCCTTGAAATCTGTCGAGAACCTCTCCTATGGACTTTGTGGGTTTCGCCAACATGGGCTTGAGAGGAATTCCCGGCGTCAATTGACAATGCTCCAACAAATGAAGAATACCGTGCTGGAAAGCATTGCGGATAATGACCTCGTAATTTGGGATCAACGAAAACGCTTCACGAATTACGTCTTCGGCTTTAGAGAGAGAATCACTTGTGACGCGTTTCTGACCGCTGTTTTCAAAATTCAAAAAGGCTTGAGCCAAGCTTACCAAAACAGTTTTCTCAGCCAAGCCAATGCGTAGCTTTCCTTCCAAAGAGCGAATAAGAAATTTTGCCTCACTGCTCTGCATGTCACACGAAGTCAACATTTTATTGATAATGCCAATCTTTTTCGACTGCGAGTCTTTTCCAGTAGACCTCGCAATTTTAGTGAGGTTATCGAAAACAGTATTAACATCGAGAGCGGCGGGTTTAAACATAGGAGGTTGACCAGACCTAGATCTTTGAGCAACAAGTCCCAAATCGCCTACTTCCCGATAGTCTTTCTTGATCTTGGTGGTTGCACGGCCGTAGCACTCGGCGATGGCCTTGATAAGAATGGTCTCGCCTAAGCCAAGCTCCAAATCAGGCTCGTAATCGGGGCCAAGCCTGTTGATGAAAAGGTAAACAACACGGACTAGTTCGTCGGGAGACTGAAACTGCTCAAGGATCTCGGTGAAGAACTCAACTACAATTGCGGTCATTTTCAATCTACCTGGCTCGGCTTCTATACGATCAAGCACCGCTGTAAGTTTCGCATATGTGATTTTGCTGGTGGATGGCGTGAGAATGGGATGCTTTTGAGTCTCTTCTGACAACTCGATGAGCTTTTTCGCATCATCCTCGGTATTTTCAGAGGCGGAAAACTCTTCTGCATGCTCATTCTCAAGAGCCGAGTGTTCAGTAGCCGAGTCAGTGGTGGGTTCAGTGGCTGGCATGGAAGTTATTGAAGCCTCCAGGGACAACTTTGCTTCATCAGTTTTCCTGGCCTTTTTGACAGGAGACAATTCTGGAGATGGTTTTCTTTTCGGCGACGATCTTGAGACGGTTTTACTCAGATCGCCAAAGAAGCGAAGTATAGACTGTTGGCCCATATGGATGCAATGAGAGGTAGGTGGGGCGTAAAGTATTTGATTATTGAGTGAAAGTACGCGTCTTCGAAATATGTTTAGCATTCCGGGGGCGCGCTATCTGAGAATGACTATTTTCAAGATGGACGCGACGGCAGTGTGCCCTTGGACGATTTCGCTTGGGATCAAAAAGGTATCGTTTCTGGTTTTGACGCTACTCGTAAATTAATCAACGTCCCTTTTTGCCAGCTGAGTGCTTATAAGTTGCTTTGCTCCAAAGTGAAACGATCCAAGTAGAAGGACTAAACACTCGGGCTGCTTCATTTCTCGCGTCGCGTGTCACGTGGGTTGCTTGGGCTTCAGAAACACTATATGAAATTTATGTGCAGGCGTTTTTGAACCGCGCCCTGGCGGTTGCGAGAAACCCTATCTGGATTTACGGGCGTCTTTAAAATTGACGTGCCTCCCTATTTTTCAAAGACTACCCCTCTTTTCGTTTTTGCAACCTCTTTTCGTTATATAAATGTAGAGGCTCGCCAGCTTATAGATAACGTCACAAAGGGATGTTTTTTTTTCTGAAGATTCATCATATTATAGGGCTCATGACTCCATAACTCCAGTGTCTTAGTTTTTTTGGTACTCACATGTTTATTACAAAATCGAGAGAGTTGTGACCCATTTTCAAAAATGCCCAGAGTTTCCTTAAATTCTTCTTGGGAGTGCACTCAGAGTCAATGGTCCAATTTTTTGGGGACAATTTAACGAATATTCACCTGGATGGACCACATTTCTTTGACAACTATGTGAAAGAACTTGAAGCTTTCCTCTCTTTTTAACTTGGGGGACACCGTCAAATAAGCGCTCGCTCCTCTCTGAGGTGCTTGGCCTAGGAAGGTCGCGCACCGCTTAGCTTTGACCTAGCACACCAGACCTGCACCAGTATCAACAACAAGTATTTTTCAATTTGACGTCTTCTAAACCAAAAGAAAATGCCTCTTTTCCGTGAGGATAACTTTCTCGTGATTTATGCGGGGTCTCAGGAGACAAAAATAGTTTTTGGGTTGCAAGAATCTTTGACTCCGCCAAACACTACCGTTCCTACCGTGGTTTACCATGATGCCTCGACGAACCAATATCGATCGACAAATCCAACGGGCGACTTTAGAGAGATACACCCCATCATAGGCTCGCGCGTCGTGGATATAGAAGCTTTGAAGGCGCTTCTAAAGTTCGTGTTTCAATCCCTTATACAAAAGAACCCAATATTGACAATCAATCAGATCCCGTTGTTGTTGATCACACCCTCTGTATCGTTTTCGCGCGAGTCCATCGAGGAAATCACGAAGTTCGTTTTCGAGTCATTGGAGCTCACTGCGTTCAATATCTTGGATTTATCCGTAGCCGCTTCGTACGGTCTAGGTTCTACGTCGTCGTCGCTTGTGGTGAATGTGGGCCACGAAGCAACACAAATTGTCCCCGTCATAGGAGGCCTGCCCATTAAATTCGCATCGAAGCGTTTAAATGTGGGAGGCAAGACAATTGATGATGAATTGCGCAAAATCTTGCCTCACTTCACGGAAGATCAGGTTGTGGCGTTGAAACACTCGAATATCTTCGAAGTAATGATAGATCACGAGGACTCGTTTTACTCGCTCGCGGACTTGACGGAGGAGAAAAAGAACGAGGATGACGAAATCGATGTGGCAAAGATCGTCTCCGAAAATAACGGCGCTGTCAATGTCACGCAAGCTGAAGCCGAAAATCTCGATGGGAAGCAAAATAGCGAGTTGCAGACAAACTCATTCGCTTATATGGGGCAGACAGTACTGGTGGGGAAAGAAAGGTTTCAAGGCACACAAAAGCTTGTAGAGGCTCTTGCCAATGGGATCTTCGCGGCATTGTCGCTAGTCCCAGACTTGGCAAAAAGACAAGAATGCTACGACAACTTGTTGTTTGTTGGAGGCACGACAAATATCGCTGGATTGAAGCAAGCGGTTGTGCTCAAGCTCTGCAAAGATCATTTGACGAGACCTCCACAGAGCAAGAAAACCAAGACTGACCAAGGAAGCGCGACCTCGGCTATCTTGGCATACCAGCAAACCGATGATGTGAATGAGAGCACAGGTGAACACACCGGCGGGTCGCAAGTCCCATCATCGATCAGATTGATCAAGCACCCTGAATACTTTCCAGAGTGGAAAAAACCCAAGGAATCGGGCGGCTCATGGGCCGAGGCGTATTTCTTGGGAGCGCAAATCTACGCGAAACAAATTTTCGGCGCCAATTCTAACTACAATGGTGACTCGTTTATCGATACCGAAATCTACGACGAGCGTGGACCTCAAGCCATATGGGACGTCAGTCTCTGAAGTTCTATGCATGCATAATTCCGAAGCCCAAAGAATGAATTTTAGTTTGTCGACTTTATTGTATGCTTTGCCCTTTCATTTATTGTTCAGCCATATGACGAAAGGAAAAAGCCCTCACATACTCTTAATTTACTAACAATGATATAAATTTAAAATGCATTGCACAGAAAGTTCAACGGTGGCTGAGTCGTTTCATCGAAAACTCTTTCGAAAATCAGCCATGCACATTAGCGAGAAACTTCGCGTAATTTGCTCTTGTGCCTAAAACGGATTGCTTGCTCATCACGGAATCAGCCCGCGATAATGAAGACTCGAGCTCTTTGTCTGAGGGCCGGTCCGATTTAGTATTCTCCACAAGCGGTAGAGGTTTGTTGACGTTTGCAGGGCTAATCCCGATACTGGACGGATCAATTGAGGACCGTCTTGACTCGAATTCCATATATTTTTCCTCCTTTGTATTGGCTTGGGCCGAACGACGAGAGGCCTGCCTTGGATCTGTGATTTTATGATTGCTCATTGCTCGAGAATCGTGGTTGGCTTGAGAACTTGGCATGCCGTCTTTGTTTCTGAAATCTTTGTTAGGCGATTCAGGCATCATGAGATCTTTTGGGCTTCCTTTAAATTGCGCAGCTTTGCGGAGATACAAAGAAGCAGAGTCTTTTCGCTCACTCTCGGGTCTTATGGTACTCAAGACTGGCGTATCAAAACTCTGGGGGATTAGGATATCTGACCGACTGTTGCGTGCAGTGTCTCGCATCGGAGTTACAAAAGGCCTGACATTTATTGTAGGAGCACTGGTTGATTTCTCGACCTTATGACTGGGGGCCGGTTCAAGTTCAGATTCATGTTGCGCTAGAGAAGATTGAACGTGAGCCCTTTTCCTCGTCGCTCGTGAAGGCGACGTAGATCGAGGGGATCGTGGTAGACTTGCATTTGAAGCCTTTCTTGGAAACAGGAGATCGGGCTTCTCCTCCAACTTCAGAGGAGCTGTTTTCGGCTCGAACTTCGCAAAGATCTGGTTGATTGAGAACTGCAAATCGGACGCTTGTGGGCTGATTATGCCCATGTAATAGCCCACGGCCGCAGAAACAGCAAGCCAGAAGAAGGCCATACGCAAGAAGCGAACGGCGGCGGAGGTGTATTGCCAGACAGTTGGCATGACAATCTGAAGCATGTAGGTGGTGAGCATTCCTGCTAAAAAAGGCCCTACTTTCCCCACCAAACGCAGAGAAACAGGTGTACCACATACCACCAATAGGGATTCTTCCACATAAGATAGAGACCGAGGCCGCTTTTCCAAGTCAGCTGAAGCATGATCCATTTTTTTGAAGGATATCAGATCCGGGCCAAAAAAGGAAAGTGCTCAAGGGAAAGGGTGTGAACGAAGAAATCCATGCGAAACAGATGTAAAATGGTATGAGCCCCAGTATGTGTTTTTCGAAAGATCTGCTCGGCTTGTACTCAAATATTCTTTATCAAATGCTTGGTGATATGAGATCGGACCCATAAGGCCCTTTTTTGAGCAGTGTTTGGATTTTGCGGAGACGCTCTTTGTTGATAAGTTTCTGTATTAGGCAACATCGCGTGCTGCTTAAACCACAGGACAATCGAGTCGAAACCCAAAGACGTTCAGGAGGTGGTATATCTGAAAACAGCACCCAAGAAGTTGACTTCTTTGAAGTATCATGATCGTTTTGATCAAATCTTTTATTCTCATCTTTGATTCTTTCCAAAACGTCTATGAATGCTTTTGATGAAGCCCGTACACGCTTATCTCTTTCCCACGTGCTGAGCTCTATCGAGGAAAGTTAGATGCGCCGCGCGCTGCTTCGTAAACCTAGATTGGGAGATACCAATACCAAGCTCTGGTCCATTTTTTGCCACCGAAGCTTCAAACATACGGGGCCCAAATCTTCGTAGATCAATTTTAACTTATAGGCATAAGGCCACATATCTTTGAAGAGGGCATTTATTCTTTTGCATTTCAACTCTTGGCATCTTTGTCTGACTGCGTCTTCTTATTGTATCTCAGTCTCACAATCTAGAGATTATATTAGGGATATGGCACAACAAAAGGTCGTGCTTGTAACAGGCGCTTCGCTGGGGATCGGGTATGCTACCGCAATTGAGTTTGCTAGAAAAGGTTATAAGGTGTATGCCTGCGCTCGGCGGCTCGAGCCCATGGCAGAATTGAAGAAACAGGGTATCATCACTTTGACGTGCGACGTAACCCTGGTGGAAAACGTTGCAGAGCTCCAGGAATTGATTGCCTCAGAAAACGGCGGCAAGCTTGATATCTTGTATAATAATGCCGGCCAAGCATGCACCGTGCCGGCAATCGATGCGTCAGATGATGCCGTGACCCAGTGTTTTGAAGTCAACGTGTTTGCGCCAATCAGAATCACTAGAGTGTTTGCTCCGTTGCTTATCAAAGCAAAGGGAACCGTGGGGTTCACAGGGTCTGTGAGTGGAGTGCTCCCAGCGCCCTTTTTAGGAATCTACTCAGCGACCAAGGCTGCGCTTCACCAGTATGTGGCGACTCTTCGGGTCGAGTTGGAGCCTTTTGGCGTCACCGTATTAAACTTTGTCACCGGAAGCGTGCAGACACCAATCAGAGATGACCGGGGCTTGCCTGAAGAGTCTTTGTATAGAGTGCCGGGAATCGAAAGCGCATTGGGCGAGCTTCGGGGCATGACAGACCTGAAACGGCCTATTTCTGTAGAGAAGTACGCGTCGCAAGTAGTTGGGGATTTCGAGCGTCAAAAGTTGGGCGGGAAATTGAACCTCTACAGAGGCGGCGCCGCGTACTTTGCGGGCCATTTGTTGGCATGGTGTCCCAGGTATGTTGCGGAAAAGATCCTCGTGAGTCAATTGAAGTTCACTAAGGCGTTTGGCTATATAAAAAAGAAGTACCAAGGCAGCTTGGCAACGGCATAAAGATGAAGGTGAAGCAGGGTTTGAGATTGATATGCCGAATCTACCTCATTTTATTTTATTTGTTTTATCATCTCTCGTCTAAGGGACGTGGTGGACACTCTTGCTATTCTGTCGATCCTCCTAGATCAGGCATGAGTGATCAGGAGCAGCTTTTATTTTTTTTTTTTTGGTTTTGCTTTTATTTATTTGATTTGATATATACTTGCCCCAATTACAGCGTTTTTACATGATCTTCCAGATCAGTTGTATCTTCTTTTAGACTTTCCACAGAGTGAGAACCGACCTCCAGAGATTGCTTCCAATTTTTGGGTCGTGAGTGTGCATGATGCATTTCTTTGGCGTGTTGCCGCGTGATAGTGTGAATTTTCTTGCTTCTGGATATGACTACCGGACACGCATCTGTAGACAACAATTGTAAAAAAAAATGATCATCTTACTGAAAATACGAGCAGCAGACACAAGTTTATGTTTTTTCAATATGGCAACGCATATGATTTGGCCAAAAAGCATCACGTCAAAGTTTGACACGGGCCCACATTATCTCACTCTACAGCTAATCTTGCAATTTTTCCTGCCAGCCTTCTGTTGCGGCTTCCATTGTACTGAGTGCAGGCGCGCAGGCTCTGCGCTCATACTACGTCATCATCATGAACTGGAGCCAAGAGATATTCCCAGCAACCCATAAAGTCTTGATTCCATTGTGCTCCCAAAAATGATCATTCAGTGACTGATAGTCAACCTTTGCGCTAGCGTCCAAACCGTATCCCGCTGTTTCCAATTGCTTCCCCGTGGCGTTTAATTGTTTATTTACATCTCGCTTTTTTTCGAATTTTCAGCCGCCCCATGACTCGTGTCTTGTTCGCGCGGAATTATGTGCAGGCCACCACCCGGGTCCCGTCGGCGATTGCGCAAGCAATGTTCCCCACTGTATGGCCACTGTTTTTTCTTGCTTATTGAAATCTTGTCCGTTCGTTTTTATCACATAACAAGGTCTGAAGTTGTGATTCAGTACATTGCGGCAGTTCCAGAATAGCCACAACCTATCCTCAAGAAAAATTTATTGCTGGTCTTCCTCAATCTCATTTGGACCCCCAGACAATTACCCGCCGACGCCAGCCCCTTAGTTGTGCCACACCTTCGAAACGCCAGCAAGCCAACTCAATCAATTGAGCACTATTCCTTTTTATAGAAGGAACTCTTGCCAGTGACTAAAACATCTATCGACAAATACACTTGCTGACTGCCAGGTTCTGAACATTCGTTTCTTTGAACCCTCTACTATCTTCTCCCTTTCTTGACGCAAAATGTCTGTCTACCAAGCCCAAGGCAAGCCATTGTCACAGCAGGCTTTGTACCAACAAAAATTGAGACACGGCCAGTTCGACAGCCCAGGAAAACCCTCCGTTGGAGTTGCCTCCAGTGCCTCAGACACAGCCGCATTGTTGGCCGCGTCCACTGATTTGAGTGTCAAACCATCCTATGAACGCTTGCGTGCTGCGCCCGAGGCGCATAATGCAGCATCGTCGGTCAACTTGGGCAAATCAAGAGAGCCTGTGTCCGAATCTTTGCCAAACCCTAACTTGGGTGTGCCTCTGTCGTACAACCAAGGCTCTGTTTATAAGCAAGCGCATACCAATTCGACCTCGACTATGACGCTGAGAACAACTCCAGAGAAGTCTGTCTCTAAGCACGGATTAGTTTCCAAGTCTTCTCGTGCGTCTACTATGGACATCAGTAAAATTTCCAAGCTTGCTGACAAAAATTCTTCGCTGTTGTTGAACAAGAGATTCAATCCAGGCCAAGACCACCGCTCAGGCATTGCGCCTAAACCTACTGAGTTTTTGACTCAGGAGGAAGAAAATTTGGCTGCCCAATCCGCTGGCCGCTCGTTGACAATGGCCCATGGATCTGGCTACACCGACTCCATCTCCACGCAGAAGCGCACGAAGACTTTCCAGGCGGCTGACGTTGTCGACGCCACTTTATTGGCTGCAGCAAGTGCCAAGGCAAAGGAAAGATTGGATTCTATTAATGCAATTCATCACTTAGATTTGAGAGAGCAGGCGCAGTTGTACAGTAAAGCTTTGGCTACTGCTCAGAAGAATTCTGAAGAGAGATTGAAGGCGCACAAATCTGGAATGGTTGACTTGGGAGGCGGTTTGTCTTTACCAATATCCGAAGTTGACAAGTTGGCAAATTTGATCGTGCAGCCCGTTTTGAGTGACCTCGACACCAAAGCCAAAGCCCAGAGAGACTTTGAAGAAGCTCAGCAAACCAAACAAACTGAACTCAAATCCTTGCATCTCAAGGCTAAGAAGGACGAGGAGAACCGCAAGCATTCCGCGAAAATTCAACGTTTGAAGGAGAAGGATCAACGAATCTTGGCCAATGAGGAAAAGAAGAAGGCCGAGGACAAGACGTTCGCCGACCATCAAACTGAGCAAAACAAGATCGTCGATACCAAGACTAAAGAATTGCGTGATTTGCAGAGCAAGTTTGCAGAAGAGAAAGAAGCTTTATTGAAGGAAAAGAAAGACAACGAAGAGCGCATAGCTGAGGAAGAGGGCGGTTTGATCAAGGGCCGCAAAGACGAATTGGAAGCAATGCAGAAGGAAAAAGACGAACTCTTGAAGCCTACTCTTGATGAGTTGAAGATTGAGACCGAGAAATTAAAGGATTTGACCGACACAAAAGATCAATTGACAAGTGAGGTCAAGAGCGGAGAGAAACTTCAGGCCGAGTACGAGGCCAAGATCAAAGAATTAAAGGACAAGCTCGAACTGACCAAAACTAAGATTGAAACCACCACTCTGGAGCACGAGGAGTTTTTGGCCAAGCGTGAGATCACCGATAAAGAAGTGAAGGAGTTGGAAGAGACCACCGACAAAACATTGAAGGCGGTCGAAAACTCGCACAAGGAATTGGACAGTGAGATTGCTGCTTTGCATAAAGAAAAGGATGAGAACGTCGCAACCAAGGCCAGCCACAAAAAGGATATTTACCTGCAGATTGAAAAGAAGGTCAAGGGCGAGCACGAGATAAACAGTGAGCTTCCAGAGCACATGCGTGGATCTATCGATGAAGATAAGATACGCGACACGGGATCTCTTTTCTCGTTTGATGAAAAGAAACAGGCCAAGAAGGAAGAGAAGAAAGCCGAGCCAAAGGTCGAGCCAAAGGTCGAGCCAAAGGTAGAGCCCAAGAAAGAAGTCGTTCCTGTTGTAGCTAAGAATGAGGCACTGAAGGCCAAAAAGGCTGCTCCTCAAAAGGAGGAGCCTAAGAAGAAGGGGTTCAGAGCTAGGATCAAGAGCGCCTTTCAGAGCCCTGCGCCGCCCGCTAAGCAGGAGTCGAAGGATTCAAAGGTTATCGCCAAGTCTCAACCTGCAGTCACGACAGAGAAGAAGTTGGACAAGACCGAGTCTGATGCAACAAGCCAGTTCGGTGAGGAAATTTCAATCCGTGAAAACAGGAAGAAGAGTGGTGTTTTCAAAGAAGAGATCTGAGCCATTGCAAGAGAGCGTCTGACCACACCCGCGTGGTTGTGTACTTTACCCCCAAAATAATTGTTTGAACCTAATATAAAGAAAATGTCAGATTAGCAGTAGAACATCAGTCCAAGCCACGGGAATATCTTATAGCGCAAATTCGTAATGATGAGTGCTAAAAGTTTTGGGTAACTATTTAATGGAGACGAATGAAGTAATTAGTGAGTGAAACCCGGTAGAGCGCTCAGCGCTGACAGGGACAGGCTCTTCGCGCATTGACGGAATGAATTATTTATCGTGAAGCAAACAGTAAATCTTTGAACTTCTCAAAAAGCCTGGTTCAACAAAATCACAAAAATCTTGCATTCTTTTTCATTTTTCACCCTACTTCGATAATCCAAAGAAAATATTCTCTTGTTATGGCTGCCGTATCTGAGAAATCTATGCTCCAAGACACTCTCCAGAAGCTTAATTTCAAGCTAGCAGATGCATCTCCCGAATATATTGCCAGGCGTAAAAAGCAGATGACATTGTTCCTTACAGCTGCAGCTGCTACTATTTTTACCTCTCGTTTCGCGTACAGAACGACGATCTCAAGACAGTACATTCCGTCGCTTTTCCAAGGAAATCATCAGCCGCCTCTCAGCTACAATTTTGCTATGGATGCTGCCGTTGCTGTTGGAACCGGAACCATGCTCTGTGGATCCGTGCTGTCCATGATAGCTTTTGGAACGTGCTGGGTGATGGACGTGTCATCGCTTGCTGAATTCGGATGGCAGATGAAGTCACTTTTGGGTGGATATAGAAAGCAACAAGAATTGGCAATGATGGATATTGACGATGAAAGTAAAACTATTCAGGATGGCTTGAACGATCTCTTGGAGGGAAGACTCGACTTGGATTTTGACACAGACGAGAGGTTGAAGGAGGAAAACTGATGACGAAAGCTGAGCGTCTATGATACAGAGCAAGTCACATCAATAAATCTAATGTAAAATATGACGATTGCAAGTCCTCAACCACGGCGATGAACTTCGAAGCCAGGAGAGGATTAATACTATTCCCATTTACCCTTTGAAGCCTGGCAGAGTCATACGTCTTGATCATATTGGAGGAGGGAATTCTGGAGTTATACAATTGATTACGTTTGCCCTGTCTCGGCTTGAAGCCAGAACCTTAATTTGATAGTGCGCCCTCTATTTGACAGTACAATTGAGCTCGATGTGCCTAAATTGCTGTTCCCGCCAGGCGTTCCAGGATTCATGATATGAAGAAGGCGAGTACACATGGATTGTAGACAATTTCTCACGTGAGCGAGCTGCCGACTATTGATATAACTAGCGATGAAAGAAGGATCACAAATCCCAGATGTAGTTAGATCAAGTCGATGAATATAGATGAAACTGGGAAATGCTTCGAGGATAAGAAAACCCCATTTATATGGCTCATGGACAATGGCTTTATTCTTAGCCTTGATGCTCGTATCAGTGAAATGAACGCTTCTCCGGTGGTGAATGTATCAATTAGTCATACTTCCTATCGAGTGGCAGTGAAAATATTGCCCTCTTTTGGACTAATACTCGGCTTAACGACTTTAGTCATATACATAGAATTGGCACCCCTCGGGCCGGAGAAGAAGTTCTCTTCGGTTCGGGTTCAGGAGAAAAAGGCTTGAGTGACGAGACAGCTTCTAGAGCTCTGGAAAACTCGCAACTACTTTTCAAAATGGATTTTCAGACCTGCTCACCAAAGACAATGTCTAAACTTTTGCGACAACCGCATCTCGAAGGCTCATTACAGAAATCAAAAATTTAGTGTGCTTCAAAAGCTCACAAAATTTCAGTACTTCAACGCAGTTCACAGTACAGCTGTGCATGTTTGATGGACCGGGTCATCACAAACAAATATATGCTTTTGAAAAGTCCAGGAGTCTGGGCCCGGTTCGAAGTTGCACGTTTTGGTTTCTGACTAGTAGTATTTCTTATGATGGATTCTCTCGTCGTTGTTTTTTGCCATAAATCGTCACTCTTGGCTGTTACGTTTACTTTCAATTCCTTCTGAAATTACTTAGCAAATGACCAGATCAACTTTCGATGAGTAAGTCGGATTTGTTGGCTTTCATTGGCTTTGAAACTCTCATTCGACCTCAGCTGCACATAAACGGCTGTATGATTTTTGACTTACATCTTTCGAAATTTTATTTCAAATACAATTAGACGGACGTATTCTCAGATTTCTATAGTGTATAGTTTTTGCCCCCAGGGTCTGCCCAGCGGTACCATTCAGTACATCTGTCTCTGCTCTTTGAAACAAGAAAAAAAGAAAAAAAAAAAAAAAAATTAAGAAAAGGCAAAATGAAATTGGGCTCTTCATCACCCTCAGGCTTCGTAATAATCAAGGACCTCTTGAAGGGCCTCTTCCCTCATTTTGTGAGTTCTGCATCTATGCTTTGTCAAACGAAACCATACAAATTCAGAAGAACACAAAAAAAAAAAGAAAAAAAAAAACACAGTGCTGGTGCGTCTATGCGTCTCATTAAACACGCATTGGGAAATTCCGCCTGCGCACATGCGAAGTGACTAAGCTCTTTGGCCATTTTCAATTTTCTGATATTGTCCACTCGAGTTTGGTTTTCAAACCCAACATAGTCAAATTCTCGGCGATTCTGCATTTTGAGTGTCTCTATCACTTCAAGCCATACATATATCGCGCTTTCCCTTCAGATATTCCCGCTTCTGAACGTTTAGCATTAACCATCTTCGCATACATCTTATATCATAAAGGCTACCTTTCACCACATCACCCACTATGGCCCGGCTTTCCACCAACCCAAATAGACAGGCCACGTCACTGCGAGCCCCAAGACCTTCTGCCGACGTGGGCTTTTACCGGAATCTACCTGGAGACCCGCCTCTGAATGCTGGTACCAGAAAACGCAGATACAGACCAGGCACCAACGCATTGAGAGAAATCCGCAAATTCCAACGAGGCACGGATCTCTTACTTCGAAAACTTCCGTTTGCCCGGCTTGTGAAAGAGATCGCAGATGCGTTCATCGGCACAGACTACGGAATGCGATGGCAGTCCAACGCCATATTGGCGCTTCAGGAGGCGAGCGAGGCTTTTCTCATTCACTTGTTGGAAGATACAAATCTCTGTGCAATCCACGCCAAGAGAGTCACAATCATGCAAAAAGATATCCAACTTGCACGGAGAATCAGAGGCCAGATTTAGTCAACCGTGACGAGCTTTTGCATGCTTCCAGCGACCCCAGAACAAAATCAAGAAATACTGGACAGCATCCCAAGAGAGCCTCGAGTAAGATGTTATCATTTGCCAACGCCTCGCTTATGAAATTGATGTGAGGCTTTTGAATTCAGCTTGCTCCAGCGAGGCATTGCCAAAGTGTTTTAGACTATTCGAACGACCAAACAACTCAACTCAATGTTCTTAATTTTTGTATGGTCAGACAATCTACATTAAGGGCGTGCAAACAAAGATGAAGTCAATTTCAAGGAAAAAGAGCGTTTTCAAAACTTGAAAGACCATTCTTTCGTCGATGTCACGTATTAAACTGTACAAAACCACAAAAGAAATATATCTGGATTACGGAACTCATCATATGGCATGAACCATGGTTTTTCTATATACGCAAATGCAATGAATCTGGTTTTGGAGCATACATCAAAAAGATTGAATGGTGAGATCCAATCAAGATTCCTTTTTTTTTTCATAAAGGAAGAATAACTTGTGCCTATTTGAGTACACTGAAGACCCTTTCTTAAGTCTCCAATCACGAAATGGATCCAAGGTTCACATTCAAATATGAAACCTCTGAGAACTCATGATTTGTTATTTTCAGAACTGCGCTTGCCGAAGCGTCGCGATTGACAGGGTGTATGAGTATTCAAAATCAGATCCTTCAAATTGCACCACAACAGTCAATGATACGAGTTCGTATGGAGAGTACAAATCCAGCACATACAAGTGATTGATCTAAAGAAACAAGTGCGAATGCATGGATACGTGCATACTAGAATTCAATATAAAAATGAATATACATATAAATCAGTCATCGAAGGGAAAGCCATGCCAGATGTGTTTGAGTCATGGTATCTGAATGTTCTTCATTTATGGCCACCAACGCAAAACAAAAGAAGAGAATATAAATGCTTATGCTTTTGGGCGTGTCGGTCTCGCCCCGATGAATCAGGACAATTCTTCCATATCATGCTCCCCCAAGCTCTTTTTCCGTCCATTGCGCCCCGCTGGATTAGGGTTTCCATAAATTATTGTTGTTGTGCCATTTGAGTTCAACTTGAAATGTGTTTTCAGGTGCTGTGCTAGGTTGTCTGATCTCGAAAACTTTTTCTCGCAGTATTTGCAATGGAAGGGCCGTATGTTGGAATGCACAGATCGAATGTGACGTTTCAAATGCTCCAGGCGCTTGAATTGCTTTTCACAGTCGGGACAAGGGAATGGCTTCGGCTCGTCGTCTCCAGTCTCGAAGTGCTGGCTTGGTTCTCCATTCAAAGTGTGACTAGGGTCTCGGCTTCCTTCGTTGGTATTTAATTTGGTGCCAATGTCCGCCGTTTCGCCATTCAGTGTCAGTAAATCTTGGAAAAGTCCTTGCCTAGGATCGACTTTCGCTTTTGTCTCAGGCAATCTCGAATTCATGTTATCGGGCGTCCCAGTCACAAAACCATCTTGATTCTTTGCCTCTTGCTTGGAAGACAGGGGCAAAGTGAGTGAATGGATTTGAGTCATGACTTCAGCAGAATCAAGCTCCCTGCCTTGCACTAACTGCAGAAACAGAGACTGGCGTACGCCTTTCTTGTCTGCTTTCGCAACATTCAAATTGAAGTTTGTTGGCAAGGAAATCTCAGGAATCGAGGACGCATTGACAGATTTCCGCCGTCTGCGTTTCTGCTCCATGGAAAGCGCACGCAGGGTTTTCATTGGCATGTCCTCGGCTCGAGGTGACACGACCTGAATCAGGTTTCTTCGCGTCCAACCTGGCTTCAGTACCCCGGTCAGATTGCGTGCACTGGAAGATTGCGGTTTCTCCTGGATGAGATCAGCGGTGTTATTGAGCCAATATGTGATGGCCGACACGCACTCGTCATTCATGACATAAGGATTTAAGGGATTATTCAACGCCGGGGGGCCCAGTGCAGACCCTGGATATAACAACGGTGGCCTCAGTGACTGATCCTCATTCAGTATTGCTTGAAGTGCAGCGGTAGCGGAAAGCGAGCCCAACTGATCGAGTTCATTTGCGCCAGAGAGATCGGAAATATCGTTTATTGCAGCCGGTTTCAGGAAAAGCGTCAGAAGCGCGGGCGACAGAACGCTCGAGGGTAGAATATACCTCGTGTTGCTTCGGGCGCCAGCACCATTGTGTACCATTCCTGGGAACACCTGATCGGGGATGTTTGCGCCAACTTGGCCTCCGAAAAGGTGTTTTGGGTTCACAGTACGTTCCTCGTGTGTCTCTTGTGGCGCTGCGAGCATGTTATATAGATCTGGCGAGGGCAGTTTCAGACTGCTGGGTGCCCGTAACGACATCCTATTTAGTTGCTCAACAGCCAGCAGAAACCGCCGTGTATGCGAGTAGTGAGTATCCTGATTCTCGGCGTATTTCGAAGGCGAGGCCGCAAGCTCATGTGGGGCCAAGGCCGTATAATTGAAGTCGAAATTTGCAGTCAGCAGCAGCAGCAGGGGTGCGGCGTAATCCGGGCCAGCGGCAAACGCCTCCGTTGTGTAGGAAGGTACGGTGTCATAGTTGAGAAACACCTCATCGTTCAAATCAATAGCGTCTGGGTTCACAGTGGCGAGCTGCGCCGGCGGCTGGATCCAATCGGGACCCAGATTTAGAGTTTGTGCTGTGGGGACATGTGCCTGCAGCGACAGCAGATAATAGAGGTGCTGCTGTTTAGGCTGCCGCTGATCTCGCAACAGCGGCTCCACACTAAGCAGGTGTTGGTGGGACATTATAAGGGTCAGTGAGTTTCTTTTGACTTTGGCTCTGGTGTTTTGAAAAATCAGGGCTTTGTGGAGTTAGAGCTTTGTGGAGTTAGAGCTTTGTGGAGTTGGAGCTTTGTGGAGTTAGAGCTTTGAGCTTGGGAGGGTTGTGCTTCAAACCTTATGTTTTGTTTTGTGTCTTTCTTTGCCTCTCGTAAAAGGTCTTGTAGGGGCACCTATTGCACAGGGGTCAAACACAAAAACAAGACCGAAGGCGGCTAATGGGCACAGAGGCAAACAAACAGTCTCTCCTTTATTTTGAGGCGATAATATTTGACAATAAATAATAGCAAGATTGGCCCTAGCGCTTTAAGCAGAAACCAGCGGGAATATTAAATTTGTAGTTGCAAAAAGAACTGACCGAAACAGCAAAACCCAGCGTGTATTCAGAGAAAAAGACGTGGTTCGGTTGGTGCTTGTGCTCGCAAAAGTGTGGCCTGGTCACACCTATTTTTGAGCAATAAGATATGGGGAAAGTGGCGTGGGGCTTGGAAACAATCGACGTGTACTCCAGGTACGGGTCGTGGGCGGGTATTTTGAAATATGAATTTGTAGCTCCTTGGCGAGAATATTCGAAAAAGCCCTTGCGATTTACAAAAACAGTCGAATCCCAGCAGAAAGCGTGGCACGAGAAAACAACAAATTACCTTTCTGGACGTCGAGGCCGGCTCGGTGGTGAGAGCAGGGCCACTAATAGATAACAGAGATAAGCCTTGGAGCGGAGAAAAAAGGCGAGAGCCCCAAAGCAAACAACAGATTAGAATGTTTGAAAATAGGCCTTTGTATTCGCCTACAGCAAAAAACAAAAACAGGATAAAAAGCTGGATGAGTTTTGTTTTTTCTTTATTGTTGTTTTCAGTTTTCCAACCACGTCGATTTCTGGAAACTCGGTAGGTTTTGCCATCGACGGAATGTGGAAATTAGTGTCCACATGTTATTCTTGGGCCGGGGGACGATAACGTGCGGCGGCCGGCTCGGAGGTGACGCCTAAATTAACTATAAGTGGCGTGTTCGCACCGTGACTTGGCCCATTTAAGAAGCAACTAGACGGCCACTACTCGAGCCTTGGAGGGGGAAAAATTCACTTACCACCTTAGGATAAGATTGGTGTCTGGTTTATTTTTCCTGAATTGCTCCGATTGTGGTTTCTGGTAAGGGCCGTAAAGTAGAAGCTCAGGCCACCAGTGGGAGCTGGATGCTGGATGCTGGATCGAGATCTCACGTGATCGTTCTTCATCCGAACCGGGCGTTATGAGCCTGGTGCAGCGCAGCGTGATTTCGGGTTTCGAGTGGGGGCATGGCAAAGATTCTCAGAGCGTAGATGAATGAGAACTGAGATTTCTTTCGTATAATCTCTTGTTGTTGTTCTTTTTCTTTTTCTTTTCGCTTATTCTTCTTCTTTTTTATTTGTTTTTCTGTTTCTCATAGTATGAAACATGCTTTCTTGGAGGTTTGTGTTCGGCGAAAATTGGGTCGATGAATTGATTGTTTATATTATCATAAGGAACTAGAATTGTCGGGCGTCGCTTACTGATCTTTATTCATTTGTACTCAAAGGTCGGGAAATATTCCTGGTCAGTACGAATACGTAGGTTAGGTATGTTGCTACATGTCTGTTTTTGCTTGGTGTCGCAAGTGAGCTATGAAGAAACCGTAAATAAATCGCTTATCTGTACCAAAGTGAGTCGAGCTAATTCAACTTCCCAAGCAAAGACTATACCGAAATAACTTTATAAACAGAGGCACTTTACTTGGCAAACAATTCCGCAACCATCTCAAGAACGTATCTTTTTCAAATAAAAAAAAAAGGCATAATATAAGACGCTTGCCGAAGGGCTGGTTCTCGATGGCTTCATACCGTCGGTTTGCAGCGAGCACCCATAAATATGACAGGATTTACCTTGCCGATTTCTAATCCATGTGCGTAGTCCTAATTTACAATGTCTATTCCAACTCTCGCTATATCCTTTTTAGTTCGAGTATGCCCAAAACACGATACTTCGTTTACAGATCAACCCCAAAAAAAAAACACCTCTCGAGCATTCCCCAAATAAATAACCACTTATCGACTCTCCTCCGTACTGTTGTGATCCAGGATCTTGATAGAAGACTGTTCGGCAAGAGGCGCCGTTTCCTCGTCCACGGGTATAGCGTCCTCGGCGTGGACCCACTTCTTCATGAACTTTACGAGAATCTGAGCAGTGAACACCTGTTCTGCCTGGTACAAGACCAATGGCACGAGCAAAATCCCTAATTTCGGGTTATCGGAACCATACTCGGACGAGACGAGAGACACCCCGAGGGCTGCGGTCTTGGCAGGACCACACAACATCATCGACACAGTGTCTTTGCGATTATAGTAGAAAGGTCTGAAGATGAAGTAGCCCCATTTGTACGCCTTTGAAGACTCCGGCGTCGGCTCTGTGGGGAACAAGCGTAGGAGAAACGCCGGCCGCAGGTACAAATACACAATGACTGTGAAAAAAAGATACATTCCGATGTTGAAGAACACCAAAAAGATGATCGAAGCATGGCTCACGGATGTGAATGCGTGTTGCGCAAATGCAGTGGAGAACGACTGGTACATGATCAAAAGCAACATAAACGACCCCACCTTGTTCAACTTGAAAGTGGTCAAGCACCATTTTGTCTGTTTTGGGATAATGTTTTGCACGACCTGGCCAACAAAAAGCGGCACAAACACTGAGAGTCCTATCTGCTTCATCACATTTGCATAAAGTTGCTGTATACTGATTCCTGCCTGGTGCGTTGGGTTGCCGAACTGCCACGTGCCAGTCAAATACATCTGCACCAAAGCTGGAGTGATAAATGCTCCGAGCAAGTTACCAATGACAACCTCACACACCGTCAAGATGTCGTTTCCGTCGGCAGCTTTGGTCATCACAACATTCGACGACACGGTTGTTGGGCACGAATGAGTGACGATGAGGCCCACCAAAAGCCAGTCATCGATAGCACCATCATGGGAAGCTTTGATTCCACTCACAATGCCGTAGATGATGGCAGAAGTGATCAAAAACGACGACGATAACACTGTAAAATGTGCGCGCCAGTGGCCTAAGTTCACGGCCAAGTCCTTGCTTTTGATCGAAAGCCCAGAGATGAGGAAGATCACCGCCACGGCTCCATACTCGATCGTGTATTGTGCTTTGACTGTCCCACCTTGTTTCGCAAAGCTGGGCCATCGCCATGCGAGAACAATGAACACCGCGAGAAGAATGAAAAACCACTGCGCTAGAAGAAAATCAAACACTTTTTTGCCCGTTTTGTACGGCTTCGATTCCGTGAAAGCTCTTGCCATGTTCAAGCTATTGGGAGTGAGGCTTTGCGGCGAATAAACAGCTTGTACGATGTGCGAGTGGTGTCAAGTCTGCATCAGCTGCCAGTAACAGATTTATGCGAGATGCGCTCAAGTGAATATAGCGGAATCTAAAGCTACTCGGTCTTCGGACTTGTGCTAGAAGGTCCGAAAATGGCGTATAATGAGAAGGAATCACGTGACCCGAGCCACACAAAGCGGAGTGCAGATCCGAGGAATGAAAAAAAAAAAAAGGCCTCAAAGCGATAACGAGGTGTGCAGATAAATAAGCAATGCGCGCTTAGTTCACACATGGAGAGTTGAGAGGATGCAAACATAGAGTTATTCTAGCTGTTTCTGGCAGCCGCAGCAATATGTGTTATGGTGCATTGAGAAGGGTAGTAGGGAGTTTTTCTTTTTTTTTTTTCGAGTCTGGACTCTCTTGCGAACGTTGTCAAACTTTATCATGCTCACTGTAGTACTATAGTTTGTCGGTGAGCAGTTGTGTCGCGCTGTTTACAGGACCAGGACGCACTGAATTAACCTTCCCTAAACGGAAGGATGTAAACAAGCAACATTGTAGTGTAGAAAGCAAATGAGACTAACTGGTGGAAGTGCGCGAGAAAGCGCAGTAATAGACAAACACCAGGTTGTTTGACACGGAGGCATTCACAAACCATTTATCATTCGGACAAAAAAGTTTGCCCCTTTCCTTGCAAATTTGACATAAGACGACCCATCACAATCTCGCGAGCGCAATATTTTGTTTCAATGACGGTTCCAGAGAAGGCGTTTGTCAATCTGTTCTGGGGTCAGAAAGACGATGGCTTCGGTGTTGTGCAAATGAGAATCAAGACTTCGCTCCGAACAATCCATGAGCTTCTCGAGTTTTATAAGGAGAAAATCTCGATTGAAAAAGAGTACAACAAAAAGCTCAGCAAGCTTGCTGGGTCCATGAATTTGGGCTCAGGCGAGATTGGCAGCTTGAAGATCGCATTGGACAAGCTCCAAAACGAAGCCGGCAACATGGTAGCGCAAAACCAGCACTTCATCAAAAATATACTGCTCCAAAACTACGAGAAACTTCACAATTTCTATCAGATGTACCATAAAAACTCCCTGAAGATAGAAACCCACATGTTGAAAGTGCTTCAGAAAAAAAAGGACTATGCAACGCATCTCTCCAATTCCAAAGCGAAGTACAGAGCTGCCTGTGGGCAGCAGAAGACGCTAACACTTCTATGCCAAACCACGTGGGGCAAAGAACTCGAGAAAAATACAGCTAAGCTTCAGAAAACACAGCTGGGATTACACGAGGCCGAGGCCGTTTACCACCAGGCGGTGCAAAACTTCAATGAGATTCATGAGATCTGGGTGAGAGACTGGTCGATCTCCTTGCTGAACATTTACCAGCTAGAGATCGAGCGGATCCAAGTGTGCAAGCTCAATTGCTTTGCGTTTTGCAATCACGTGGCTGCCCTATGTGTAGAGTGGGATCTGGCCGTCGATAATGCTCGGTCTACGTTTGCCAAGATCACGGCACCAAAAGATGTAAGTGATTTTGTCGATGGGTATGCCACGGGCAGCCAGATCCCAATGCCTCCGAAATATATCGATTTTCTTGGTGGCTTTGACGACGAGGACTCTCAAGAGTATACTGTGGCCGAGTTCAAGGATCCAGACTACTCGCAGATCCTCCTGAGAACCTTCTCCACGCACTCTACAGTGATGAGCAAGGCACAGAGCTCAGATAATGGAAGCCAAAGCTCCGCTCATGTAGCCAATGTGAATCCTGGATTTTCGCCAGCTGCACAGCATGCCACGGGCAACTCTATGCAACGCACGCCAGTCAAGACAAATGCTGCTTTGGGCAAGACTCTCCCACCTATTCAGGAACCATATTCACCTGCCTCTGGCCATAATCTGGCATCAGAGCTCGAGAAAGGTATGAACTACAGCGAGGACATGAGGGATATGCGAGATATGAGAGAAATTGGAGAGCTGGATGTGAATCACGGCGATTTCCATTTCAATGGGACAGTGCAAGCTGGCAAGCAACACCAGGCTCACGCTTTTAGTCAAAAAGCAAGGCAGAACTATGCACAGGCTCCCGTTTCAAAGAGTGGCTATATCCCCAACTACCCGATTCCACCTGAATCAGTGGACCATACAATCCAACCCATTGTGCGAGGCATTGAAGATTCACACCTCCGAGCACCCGCAAATCGGGCCCTGAAACTCGGCGAGACACTCCAAAAACAGCCTTCTCATCAAAGCAATTACACGTCCACGACTGAGGACGTTTTTGACGGGCATACGCGCTTGCAAAACTCCAACACAAGCTCCGACTACTCGCTGCCCACTAATTACTCGGGCCAGACTGGGCGAAGCTGGTCTTCGCCACGCAAGAAACTGGCGCACGATGTGCAAAAGGAGATCAACCGGCGTCTGCAAGATCTCTCTGAGCTTTTTGCCGCCTCTCCAGGAAAGAGAAACAATGCAGAGAGAAATAAAGCAGAGACAAACAATGCAGAGAGAAATATGGCGGAAAGGCGCAAGAGCGTGCCCATTTCGAAAGACTTCTCGATTGACTTTATTGCCAAAGCCTTGGAGGACCTTAACGCCGGCGGGGACGGCGATATGAACAAGTTCCGCCGGTCTATGAGACTTGAAAACAAGGCCGATGTGTCAAAACCAAGACCTGTTTCAGAGCTTATACCTGCTCTGGATTACGTCGACGACTCGGGCGAAACGGCCCGCCGCCATGATTCAATCACATTCCGGTCTCCTGAACGTGCTCCCGTGGCCCAAATTCTGCCTGTCAGATCTGCACCTCGCACAGTCACCGATGAGGAATCAATCAAGACGGTGGTAAAAAAACCACTGCCGGCCGCAAACCAAGCGAAAAGACGCTCGTTGCTGCAATCGCCCACGAAGTCGTTTACGAACTTGCTGAATATCGTGGACAAAATCACGCCCATCACGAGAAATCGGTATCTTGTAAAGGCCGTGGCAAAATACACCTATGCAGCGCGTGAAGAAGGCGAGCTTCTGTTCAAAAAAGGGTGGCATATGTTTGTGATCCATAAACAAGAAGACAACTGGTATGTTTGCGAGTTAGGTGACAATTGTGGGACCGATAGAGGGCTGGTTGGATTGGTGCCGTATAATTACATTGTGGAGGGTGATAAAGTATTCTGATAGAATATTGGGGGAACATAAGCGGACCATGTCATTTTCGCTTGGATGAGTAACATGAAGCATGAAGGCTTTGCTGGTTTATTTGCTGCTACAGAGTGATACCCCGAGGCTTAGTGGTAATGATTTAAAGTACTTTAATTTAATCTGAAAGTTGTAAGAAATTAAAGAGACTCGGATGCAGCATCGACAAAACTTTTTGGTATTTCTCAGGACTCTAGTTTCAGCTCGATTCTCAAACTACCACTTAATTGAACTTTTTGAATAGGAAGTGTTTTTATGAAGGGAGTTTTACTGAATCGAGGGCGGAATTAGTCATTATAAAGCATGTTCAAAAATTCACGAAGACTAACAATGCAAAGTCGAAGAATGGAGAAAAGCAACCTCACGTTCGAATGTTGCTTTTTTCATCTTATAACCTTGTCTCCTACTCTCGCAAGCTTATACCGTATTGGTGCGCCGCATTGACGAGCAAGTCAGAGCAACAAGCGTCTCACAAGTGGCGAAATGCGGGAGGCAACGCAATAACCGTTCCGCGTTTAGAGGCGCTGAGTGCATAAAGAGCGATTTCCCATTTTAGCTTCGGACATTTTAACTCTGCCACAATCATCAAAACCCCCTCAATGCCTTCTAAAGACTTCACTCAAACCAAAAGCCCGCCATATGAGTTGACCGACATTCCGCCGCTCGTTATCGGCGGTGCTGTATTCAACACACAATACTCTGATGATCCAGAAAGCTTGCCGATTAAAGAAATACTAAAAGTGGCCTTCAGCAAAGGTTTGGTGGCACTTGACACTTCGCCATATTATGGGCAATCTGAAGAATTGATTGGGTCTGCATTGAGCGAAATACAAGAGGAGTGGCCCCGTGAGAGATACTTTATTTGCACCAAAGCAGGCAGGATTAGATTGAACGATTTTGACTACGCAAGGGAACTGGTCCGCAAGTCCGTGTTCAGATCATTACAGAGGTTGAAGACAACATACTTGGACTTGGTATATTTGCATGACATTGAGTTTGTCTCGGAGCAAGAAACGTATGAGGCGTTGAAAGAACTCGTGGCGTTGAAAAAAGAGGGTGTCATCAAGAACATAGGAGTCACAGGGTATCCTGTCGACTATTTGTTGAAAATAGCTATTGGATGCAAGACAAAGTATGCGGCGGAAATCGGGGCCCTTGATGCCATTCTTTCTTACTCAAATGGCTGTCTTCAAAACACCAAGTTATTTGATGCACAAGATGATTTTCTCGACAAAGCCGGTGTCACTAAGGTCTTCAATGGATCAATCGTTAGTATGTCTCTTCTTCGCTCGGGGAAAACCCACGACTTTCATCCTGCGCCTCAAGACCTCAAAGACGTTTGTGATCAAATTGCCCAGAAGCTAATGAAAGAAGATCAGGTGGAATTAGCCGACTTGGCAACCAAGTATGCGATCGAAAAGACTCTTTTCACTAACAAAACCGACACAGATGGAAAGTTGGTCTGGAACAAAAACTTTTCTGTCGTATTGGGTGTTTCGAGTGTGGAGGAATTGACTTCTGCTATTGAGGGTTACGAGTACGTACAAGCCAACGAAAACGCCAAGGAGCACAAGTTATACGAGCGAGTGCAGCTGGAATTGGGATCCGAGCACTTGAACGAGACGTGGGCTAGCGGAATTGAGCACCCATGAAATTCTCTTGTGAAAAAGCTTAATCATAGATATCATTTATAACGTCGGTTTGTGAGATTGTGTAGGAATCTTCGGAGCATCATGCATTACACGATGAACTTTGGCATGATCTTAAGGAATCAATCATTTGGTGATTGCAAGGTATCAATCGTTTGATGACTTCAAAATTAGGAGATTGAGAAACGAAACTTGCAGCATCATTTCCTGTTTATCTTGCCAAACTAGTTCATATTCAACTGATACAAAATATACGAAGTGGCGCGCACGTGACCGGCAACAGACGATAACATTGCTATACGCGTCCAGTAGAGACGTGTTTGGCAGACCAAAAGTATTGTGGATTGTCAACATGGCTTTCAAGAAGGCACCCGCAAAGCGTTCCGCCCCGGAAGAAACAGAAACACAAGCGAGTTTTGAGCTTGATTCGAAGAAACAAGTCACTGTGCGGAAGTTCAATGGCGTGAGCTTGGTTGATATACGCGAGTTTTACCTCGACAAAGACACAAAAGAACAAAAACCCGGCAAAAAAGGAATCTCGTTAACCAGAGAGGTGTGGACTAAGCTACTCGAGAGCAAAGACGAGATAAATGCTGCTCTAGACGAGCTTGAAGGGAAAAAAAGGAAAGTAGAGAAGGATGCTGAATCTGCGGAGGCGAAAAGTGATTCGGCCTTGACAGACAAAGAGGCTGGTGATACGAAGAAGAGTGAATGAATGGATGTTGCGAAAGATAGAGTTCATTCATGCTCTCTCCATTTGTTGGCGAATCAGAAAATGGCGAAGAAACGCCACCATAGAAGCCGGTGGATCATCACTACTAAACTTTAGCCTTGGGGAAGAAGAAAAGAAAATCGGAAGATAAGACTTGTGTTGTGTATTTTTCAGTGGCCAGATTGGTTCGACGAAATTGACGCTGAAAGTATTTTCAATCAAGTTTTAAAATTGGTTAAATATCGATTTTTTCCTGGCTTTGTCAACATAAAGAGTCAAGCGAGCAGTTTAATAAGACAGCGCTCATATATATCAATCGAACACCTCGCAAACACGTTCATCGTTTAAATCTCTTCTGTTGTTCACCTGAGTCATAATCAGAACATAACCAGGCTATCTCGGTTTTCCAGATTTGTGCTTTCACGTCAGCCTTAGTAGACTCAATTAGTTGCGAGATTCAGTTGTAGGCAAAATGGGATTGGAAAGTAAACACCCAATAAAACTTTACGCATCTCAGAAAGTTGCAAAAGTGTGACAGCATCTTCTGTTACATCAAGAGAAAGAATTGGGGCAGGCACAGGATTTGGCATTGATTCCCATGATCAGGGAGTCATCCTTCGTCAAAGAGCAGAGATATGTATTACTCACCTCTAAGAATGTGTATGTGATGAAGATGTATGTGATGAAGATGGTATGTGATGAAGATGTATGTGATGAAGATGTATGTGATGAAGATGTATGTGATGAAGATGTATGTGATGAAGATGTATGTGATGAAGGTGTATTTTGAATAATTCGATTTGACTTTGCAGATGCTCGAATATAACTTTTTCTGACAATCGAGTTATTTGTAAAGGGCGAGGCTCACTCGATCAGAAAAAGAGTTAGTCCAGCTTTAAGATCAGGCCCTTGGAGCTCGATAATACCAATAAATAATAGGATTTCTCGACCAACTCTTTGTAAATCGACGGCTATTTTTAAGCGGAAACGACTGACCTTCGCTCTAGTAACATTTGGAAAAGTTTCCGTTTTCATTCGATCTCGCACTTTTTGCCAAGACCTTCTCAGGGCCTATTCACTATATAACATAACCTGGCCCTCAGACCCTACCGTACGGTTTGTAAGGGCTGCAAATTGATGCATTGCAGGCGAACGCCGTGCATCATGTCGAGCGCTCGTATTCCGGCTCTGAGTGTTTGGCGGGCCACGCATCTAAAGGTGCGATGGTGGAATGATGCAATGATGCAATGATGCAATGATGCAGAAACTTCGGCGGGGCCTGTATAGAGATAATGATTTGCGGGCGGCTTCAAGGGCACCTTCATCTCTGAAACATTTCCGAAACACAAACCTGACAACTTCCAAACAAAAAACAATCGTACTTGACAAACTTGACTTTTCTGCATCGACAATCAAAAACACCGGCCGAAGTATGTACATTCCCGTTGTGTGTAAAACGCGGCTGCCCCGACTATCACGTGATGTCTCAGTACTGTGCGCAGCAATCAGGTGTCCGGTATCGAAGCCTTCGATTGCTTCAGCCAGAAGTGCTGCTAACAGCTGATCCTCCCCACCTATTTTCCAAAACGCTGCCCAGCAACTACTTGCTTCTTTTCCTTGTGATCCATAGTTCTGTGAATTTTGGCCTGCAGGAATAATTCACACGACTTTGGCACTTCTTCGCCGCCTATAGCCCTGCTGCTACATTGCCAGAAACCGCATTTTTTTTATTTTGTTGGCAAAAAAAGTACCTTTTGGCTAGATTTCACATTTTCGTGGCACTCTTACCCGCGGAGTCAACACCCCCTTTGGTCACGCGACAGAACATAAAACATGGCCCGCAAGCTGAAGACGCGCAACAATAAAAGACGCGCCCTTAAAAAAAACGGCCATGGGCCAGGTGCGGAATCTTACCGCGGCCCACGGCAGACAGGCGAGCCCGAGAACCCTTTTTTTCCCCAGCCACAGCTTGGAACTGAAGCTGGAACAAGGCCCGACTACGGGCCCGGGACTTCAAGATTAAACAGTTATTCTCTGGACAGTAGGCGTCAACGCGGTGGGGCTGGAAACTCGCTGGCGCCACTCACAAACCGTAACCTTCAGACATTGCTTGAGCAGAATGATCCGGCGTTCCGCAGCCGAAGCTCGGGGGTGGCTCTAGACATGAACCAGTACGATCCTGAGCATGATAGCGTCAGCTTGTATAGTCACAACTCACGTGAGCTGCTGCTCCAGTTTGGCCAGCTGAACCCGCTGCTGGATCACCTGAGTGACCTGACCAGTTTAGACGACGTGTGTTTTCCGGACTACTATGAGGGGCTTCGTGAGGACGGGACATCTGAGCCCACCGCATGGCCAGACTTGTCGATTCTCGAGGAGTTCATAGTGGAGGAGCAGGATGACTTGAAAGAAGCCATGGCCGAAGTGCCTGCGGGAGTCAATTTCCAGTATCCGGTTGCACGGAAGGTGCTGTCGATCGGCGACGATGTGCGCCAAGAAAATTTGGCACGACACCCTTCGAGGGCCACCCCATTTGGGGACGATTTGCTGCCCACCACTGAAGAGTCGCCCTTACTCAATTCGGTGCATGTTGACGAGACAACCCTGGTGCAACTGACGGGCCTGTCTTTGCGCGTGCGTCCCCGGGCAATCCAGCCTTGGGAAAAGTCCAGAGAAAACGTACCGACGATTCTCAACAACAAGAAAAACGTCGAGGCGACTTATCGCTTCACCTATTTCCGCGAGGACATCGATGGTACAATTCATTCGCCCACGATTCTGGGACTTGTCACAGACAACGAGACCCCTAATATGTCCAACGAGCAAATTCTTCATAAGTTGCGCTATTTATTTTCGCCAAGCGGAAGCCCTTTAGTGCCCACTGGCTCAGTGTCTGAATCTGATGCGCCAACCACGCACGCCCCTTCCGCTGCTTCAGGCAGTGGGGCACTTGCTGCGCACTCAAAGAGCCTCTCGCAGAAGCCAGACTCGCCAATGCCTCCATCCGTTTCGGAGCATCATGCCTCGACAACAGCTAACTCTGTTGTCGAAGAAAAACATGTGGCGCCATTCTGGTTAGACATCACGGACCCTCTGGAGGAAGAAATGAAGGTAATTTCAAAGACGTTTGGACTTCACCCCTTGACTACAGAGGATATTTTTCTCGGCGAAGCCAGAGAGAAAGTGGAATTATTCCGTCAATACTACTTTATTTGTTTCACATCTTTCGACATCGTCTATGAACGCCGCAAACAGCGGGCCATGGAGCATGAAAAGAAGCTCACAAAGTTGTTGGAGTATGATCTGGATGGATTCAGCGCTACTCCAAAGAAGAATAGTCTTTTAAGAAGAGTAAAGAGGCTCTTCGGCGATGATTCGCGCTCGGGAGGGCCGTCTTCCAAGGTGTCTATGAGTCACTCGACGGTTTCACGTAACAACCGTATTCGAAGCGGCGAATTGTGCCCCTTGAACATGTACATGATTATTTTCGAGACAGGCGTATTGACATTCCACTTCAATCCGACGCCACATCCGATCAATGTGAGAAGACGTGCGCGTATGCTCAAGGACCATTTGACCGTTTCTACAGATTGGATTTGTTATGCGTTGATTGACGATATCACTGACTCTTTTGCCCCCATGATCGACAGCATCGAGCAAGAGGTGTACAATATCGAGGATGAGATCATGAAAATGCACTCAGGTGATAATAGTGACACTGATCTGGATGATGATATTTCGGACTCGGAACATGAATTTGTTGAGCGCAGGCCAAAGAAGCATGTTAATGATGTCTTTTATAGAAGACAACGGTCTAGATCAGTGGTCGAGGCGCCTCAAACTCTGCAGTTTTTGCGAAACAGAAACAAAAGGGGATCAGGAGCTGAGTATGTGTCGCTTGGTTCAGCGAGGTCAACCCATAGTAGGACTTCTACGACCAGCTCCAAATCTACGCTGTCGAAGATTGTTGCTTGGAAAAGAAAAGGTGATATGTTGAGGCGTATTGGTGAGTGCAGAAAGCGGGTCATGTCTGTAATGAGGCTTTTGGGTACCAAGGCTGATGTCATTAAAGGCTTCAGCAAACGTTTCAGCGAGAACGAGGCGTTGTCGAGCCCTAAAGATTCCAAGAGTAACCGCTTGGCGCTGAAGCAGGAAATTGTGATGTATCTCGGCGACATTCAAGACCACATCGTGACAATGGTCCAATCATTAAACCATTACGAAAAGCTTTTGGCTCGGAGTCACTCAAATTACTTGGCACAGCTCAACATTGATATGACTAAAGTCAACAATGATACCAACGACATATTGGGCAAAGTCACCATTCTCGGTACCATTGTGTTGCCCATCAATGTGGTGACCGGGTTGTGGGGTATGAACTGCATTGTCCCTGGACAGGATCACGATGGATTGACATGGTTTAATGGAATTGTCTTGGCTATCTCTGTCTTCAGTATACTCTCTTACATATACGCCAGGAAGGTGACTGGGTTGTGATGCGGAAATATTTGGATATAATCAATAGCCGGGCACAAGCTCCATAGCGAAATTGGTCGTGGATTCCAAATCTACGAACATAGTATAGCGCGCAAGAGTGATTGTCTAGGCATAATCAGCAATTTCTAGTTGGGCGTCCTGCAACTGCACCTATGCATGAACGGACAAAATTCGCATCCTATGGAAGTATCAAGTAGAAGGCAGTTTATCTCGCAAAGTCTTATATATCAGAAAGAACGAGTCGGGGAAAATGAGGTGGTATTCACACGACTGTTTGCTATTTCTGCGCGCTCTCAGGTTTGACACCAGTACTGGATTGAGCTGTCGAAATTATCACCAGATACTCAAAATCTTTCGGTCAGACTTTGTGCATTATCAAGAAACTTGCTTGATATACCTATTCCACAATGACAATCCAAATGACCATGGTGTTTGGCGCCCTCGTGGCGCAAATGGCAGTCGTTGCATTCTTACTTTTGCCTTTGCCACACATAGTCAGGATCAAAATCGTCAACGGCTGGGCGGCGTTGCGTCAGAATGCCAACTATAAAGTCGGTCTGATCTTTGTTTCAGGTGTTATGGTTCTTCAATTTGCTGACTGTGTGCAGAAATTGCAGAAGTACCATAGAAAGGAGAATCCAGACTTTGGGCCCGGACCACATATGGGCGTTGGGCTTCTGTCTGAGCAGCTTGCATCTAAATTCTACGCCCAGCGTAATTTATACTTGAGTGGCGCAGTCATCTACTTGGGCCTTTCAATACACACGGTCCTTCTGATCATAACAAAGTTGGTGGCAAAAGAAGCGCTCTACCGTGAGGCGCAGAACGAAACGGGCAAAGACGACTCTGAGGATCTCGCCTCGATAAAAGAGAGCATACGCAAGCGCGACTTGGAGATTTCTGCCATGAAGAAACAGATCGAAGGCGTTCAGAAGGCGTATGATGCATTGACTGCAACCTCTGAGCGGTCCAAAGATGACTAGATCGGCTTCCGACCAACGTATCAGATATGCATAGTTCTCATTGAAAAATGTCGAGGACTGAAAATGAAATGAGAGTTAAGCTTGTTACTCATTTGGTGTGCTATAAAAATTGGGGTTGAAAGATCGCAACAGACGCATATGGTGCGAGACCTTGAAACAAATGAATTTACCTCGCAAAAAAGTACTTCGGCTTTGAATTAGTCCAAAGCCTCAAAATGTATGTTTTGATTTGCATTGGTTGTGTTTCACCGTACATATGCTGAAATGAGTGAATAGTTTCAAAGGAGGTTTCATGCTTAGAGTTTAGGTGAGCGCAATGCAATGCAATTTTCGGCGGCATGCGCATGTATCATGTAGACCGCGCGGATCGTCAATGTAGTGTGCACTTGGAGATATGCGTCAGCCCAATTTGAAGATTAGTTGACCTGCCGAAGTAAACGTTTTCACGAGGGTTAATTGCAAGGTGTGTGTTGAAACGCCACTGAGGAAGCCCCCACCTCGGTGATACCAATTTTTATAATTACTTGCTTAAATTTTATTCATTTATTAAAATACACTAAGTTTACAGTAATTTACTTCTTATCAGACTTTTTTTCATCCTTGTGCAGCGGCGAACCCTTCTGAGGATGGCCTTGAAGCTGCTGCGACTGGCCGCTCTGAGTTTGAGGCTGTCCGCTTCCCTGAGGCACTTGCAGATAGGCACCATATGATGAATAGACTGGAGCCTGGGCGTATGAGGAGTAGTTGGCTCCCAGAGACCCACCTCCAGCAGCAGTACCAGCACCGGCCCCAGCACCAGCACCGGCCTGGTTGTATGCATAGTATTGGTTATAGTATGGCTGCTGGGAGTACCCGTAAAGTTGCTGCTGTGCTGCCATTTGCTGCTGTGGCGCGGCGGTTGAGCCCGATGCATCGGCCATTCCACTAACGGAGCCGGATCCAGACTGAAGGTATTGTGAGGGGTATTGCTGATAGTATCCACCGCTTGTGGTAGCACCGCTCGACGTGGATGCCGCAGCAGGGTATGCAGAGGCGGGGGCAGAAGCAGCAGGGTAAGCAGAGGCGGGGGTAGAAGCAGCAGGGGCCTTGGCGGCAGGAGGATTGGAGGCTGCGGCGGGTGTAGCGGACGATGCGACGGTATTCAGAGCCACGGGAGTCACGCCGGTTTGAATCACCTTTTTGATATCACGCACAAATAATGGATACAACAAGTCGACGATACGCTCACGCTGGGCCATGGCGAGCGCGCGGTCGAATGGAATCCAAACACCTTTCAAATGCATAGATCCGATCTTGACAACGTGACGGATCTTCTCCAGCTTTAAGATCCCGTCACGACGACCACGCGTCATTTGCGCCACATTCAAGAGCTTCGTGCCGTTGATCATGTTGTTATCTGCGCGGCGCACCACGCTCACGTTGTTGGCATCAACCTGATAGCACAAGGTCTTCTCATCCTCCCACATGGTCGTGGTAACGCGAGGCCGAATACCGGCAGGTTGATATTGACCCACACTGGAGTTGGGCGGCAACGACAAGCTGTCGGAGGCGGTGCTCTTAGAAGCCGCAGTAGCAGAAGGCACTTGTCCGACAGACGCAGCAGAAGAAGCTGGCGCTGTGCCCAGCGACGACACGGGCGCGGCTGCCTGAGAAGTCGCCTGTTGCTGGGCAGAAGTTCCGTAGAGCGAGGCCAGCGGCAATGTCGAGCTGGCGGCACCAGAACTAGCGCCAGTCGAGGCTTGAGGCGCCTGAGCGCTTTGCTGATACATGGCATACTGCCCGTAGGGGCCCGCAGCAGCTGATCCAGATGAACCGTATCCTGCGTAGTGAGCTCCGTAATCAGCACTCACTTGCTGGGACTGCTGTGGCGCCAGAGCTCCCGACAGAGATTGCTGCGGCTGTTGCTGCAGATACTGTGAATACAGCGACTGTTGCCCAGCGCCAGTTTGCTGCAGATGTTGACCTTGTTGGGCTTGTTGTTGTTGATGTTGCAGCTGTTGTTGTTGTTGTTGCTGCTGCTGACCGGGCTGCACTTGGTTGTTCACCATGTAGTATTGGCCGTACGGCTGCTGCGCGTATTGCACTGCCAGCTGCGCCTGCAACTGCTGCTGGGTTAAAGGCTGCAGTGCCTGTCCTTGCGTCTGACCCTGCGCTTGAGCGGCTTGAGGTTGGCTGCCACTCATGTATTGATGGTAAGGATAATGCTCCAGCCCGTAGTAGGAATTGGGGTATTGCGAGTACTGTTGCGTCGACATTTTTTAGGATAAGGGCGGGTGATTTTTTTTTTTTTGATCGGCGAAAAAAATATGGTAAAGACAAAGGGTCGGCGAATAACTGCTCGCTAAACTCCGGGGTATTCCGTTCTTTGTGAGACTGGCTATCTTGAGTAGAGAAATCGACGTTTCACTGGTGTGTCAGTGATTCGGCGGGAGTTTTGTGTCGGCGTCTAACTGGATTTACAGCAAAACCGAGGTCGGAGAAAGATCAGCACACTCGAGACAAATTCGAATCAAAAGACCGATCGCTTTTATGTGTGAATCCTGAATTCAGTCTATAAGACAGATTCAACACGGGCTATAAGTTCTGCTTATAGGGGACTCTCGACAATCGGAGTACAAAACAAACAATGAAAACACAAAGATTAGCCGCTGACTGGTCGAAACAAAAGTTGGCGGGCTGGGGAAAATTTCCACTTTGAAAACGGGGGCTTGCTAAATGAAATCACGCCTTGTGATAATCTTGAGTCGTCTTCCGTGGTTTTTGTGGATGACAAATGGCTAGAAGACTGGGGTTGTTACAAAAAAGACTAGGCACAAACTGGAAGAAAAAAACGGGCCTCACGTAGTGCAGCGCACGTTGGCGGAGGCACATGATGTGCACGCACGAAAAGGTTGCAGGAGTCGCGCAAGTGCAGTCTTTGCGCTGCGCTCGTCGTAACTTTTGCGGTCTGCAATTGGCCAGCCGGCATGGTGCTCCGCGAGGGGATCTCGTCATGCTTTGTGCCTCAAAGTTCCCTGTGGCTCACCTTGATATTTTGAAAGAGTTTCTTCGGCGAACGTATTTGTTGAATTTGCTCCCTGAATTCTATGGGAACATCACGGCCTCGAAAAGATTGCTCAGATTCAGATTTAATTTGTCAATTTTTTTCCCACCGAGACCCTGTCGGCGGGGAGGCGTCATTCTGTTTTCCCAACTGAGGCGTTTCTTTTTGTCAGGCGGGGCCTGCATCTGCGCAAAGGTGCTGTGGTGCAATGCATCACGCCGAGTCTCGTCGAATTTTAAGAAAGCCGAGCGTTCTTCTCAATTCTAATACAGGTGTCAAAAAAAAAAACCTTAGTCATCGAACAAGCTCTTTGCTGTATTTGTGAAAACACTGAAGTGCCTTTTGGGGTTTATACAAAGCAAAGGCAACCAATCTCCAACCTGTCGTTCTGAACGCGTCGACACATGAATGACCACGAAAAACACTGATGCTGAATATAGTAACTAGAGCTTAACATTCGTGCATATAAAAGTTCTGAATTTCTTTTGGCATTTCCGAAAGCTTTTCAATTTCTTGGTGAAGGGGCTAAGAGGAGCTAGGGGGGACCATGGTCAGAAAGTGGCACGCTACATAAGCGCAAATAAAATATTTGAGCGAGTAATAAATAAAAGAAGTATTGCATTGAGTATTTGCGGTCCAGGATATGTGGTATAAGTTGGTTTTGTAAAATGCACGTCTCACGAGGCTTTCTAACTCAGCGGCGTGTCGAGTGGCCACATGTGGTCGCGCGTGCGTCTTGCTCCGTTCCCCTCAAATCAGCTCAAGTGACCAAGTTTTGGAGTCGCCTTGTAATATGAACATTCGGGACTGACACTATTTCAGCCACATAATGTTTTCTTCACCATTTTAACCGGGTAAAGAATCCTCCGATTTTTTTACGTCTCCTCCGTAAGTGGCGGAACCCGCGAGATCGGTACAGAAGCACGCCCAAACCGGGGCGCGGTACATGAAGCATGCCTTGTTTATCTGCAAATGCCCGTCTGCCGATTCTCACGCTTTACTTAATCTGACATCATTTAACGCTGATAGTCTGATGCAATGCAAATGATTAGTGATCATGGGCTCCAGCCGGCATGAGACTGGTAGCAAGCAATGCCCTGTGAGTCCAACAATTTTCTCGCTTTAATCGTTCAAGTACTGTTGACGTCCTGCATCAATGTTTCGGCGTTTGTCTCTTTTTTGTGTCTGGGGATTAATTGGTTGCTCCTCAAAGAAAAGTTTTTTCGTGAGTCGCCAGCAGTGCGCCCAACTTTTGCCGCGGCGACGCGATGTGCCGGGTGCGCCATTCGCTTGCGCTTCACCGACGCGGAAGCCAACGCCATACCTGTGTTTGAGCTCTCGCCCCGCTTTTATGTACCTATCGGACGCGCCTGCCCGCACGAGGAAAGCATGGCTTGGCTAAGCTGGTGTTCTTTAAGATGTGAACTACGGAATGACAATGATGGAGATGTGAGCCTGATGACAAGCCCTTAACGGGATTGAGTCTGATCATACTGTGGTCCTAGAATGGTGCATATGTGCAGGCCAAAAAGACACATTAGCTCGTGTCTGTTCCGCGCCGAATCCCAGAACACGCCCTTTCTATCTGCATTCGAGATGTCTCTCAGCACTGGCCTGGCGGTCGGGATATTTCATGCGCCAATTCGATACTCATCATTTGTCAAATTTCAACATCATAATTCCTCGAGCTGGCCGCGGTACAACTCCTTGATCACTTTGCCTTCCTTGATCGTAGCCTGCACAATTCCTTGCACGTTTTCCGGAAAGACTCGGCCATACCATGTCACCGGCATTCGGGTCGAGTCAGCAGGAAAATAAATAACATTGCCCGCATATGCATGGCCGCCGATGTGCGAGACAAGGCCCACGTCGACCTTATCATCTAGCGCTTCATGTCTGAGCACGGCATGAAACTCTCGTTCGAGCATGGGCGCCAATACCCCGCAGCGGATGTCTCTTTTCGTGTGTCCGCATATGAGCACCAAGTCTTTTTGGGGGATTGACTCTACAAAGAGTCCTAAGTGTTCTCTCCGAGCACTAAACTTTGTTTGTTCCCGCGCGAATGGATTGTAGATATTTTCCGGTGCCTCTTCTGGTAGTAGATAGTGCTCCATAAACTGGCGGACGTGGCGAGCCAGAAACTCGACTTCGATGTTGTCTGGATAAATTCTAACTCGGTGTTTGGGGCTCTCTTTCTGAAATTCTCCCAGAATCAGAGCGTTCGAAAGCGTGACCGGATGTAACGGGCTGAGGAGGCCCCGTTTCAAGACCTCGAAGTCCAGCGCCATCGAGCCTGGAATGAGATTGATCTTCGATGCCATGTCGTCGAAATTGGCCACTCCGTGCAGCAAAACAAGCACGTGTTTCCACGGGATCGAGCTTGTGCCATTCAAGTTGTGCTCGAAATTGATTTGCTTGTCGTGAGGAAACACAGGTGCCTGGCAATGGGTGCAGCCTGTATCGTATTTGGGCTTCGGGCACGATGGGACGAGTTTTGTTGCATACGTCCGGTGAGAATAGGCGATGCGACGGGCAAAGAACATGGTGTGCGTCGATGTGCGTATACCTAAAGCTGCCCGTGGATTCGTTTATGTAAATGCGCTCAATCGCCCGGCAGATGGATTGTGCCTCGTGCGTTTTCTTTTTTTTTGGCTGTGTTTTTTTTTTTTTTCTTCTGCGTTTCGCATTTTGAGATCGCGGGTGAAAAATGGTTGCTTAATTGGTGGATTGATAGATCGAGGAATTGTCAGCAACTTCCCCGTATTCCGAAAAGTCACTAGGCTGAGGGAGGGGGATAAGCGAAAAGTGGCTGTTTTCGGGTTTAATATTTTTCTACCAAATTCGACGGTTTTGTTTTGTGCTCATCTCATGCTTTTGTTTGGTTATTTTCGCATAGCGTGAACTATTTGTTGTGTGTCTTGTATTAAGCAAGAGCCTTGAATTCCTTCGCGTAATTTTTTAACAAGGCTCAAATGATGCGGCTTATGAGTAAACACAAGCTACTTTTTGTATAATTGGAAACACGAGAGCCTTTTTTTTTTAGAGCCTTTGTATTTTTATTTCGAATAATTAAACTTTTCTGTTCAGGCTCTCATAAGCAGACTCTATTTGAAATACTCATAGTTGGTGGACACGACCAAAACAGGCGAAATCAAACGTCCAGCCAAAAATCTTATGAAAAGTTTGCAGTACCAGGCCTCTTATAAATATATTGTGTAAGTGAAACGGGCCCCGCTCGTACCTACAAGGTTTGAATTTGATTTGCGTACGAGTACGAATGTTTCAAAGACGTTCAGACATGGACAATTTGGGAGTATGGATCCATGGACTGCTATAGCCAAACTTTGAGATTCTGAAGATTCTGAAAGAGACCCCCTTTAATTGCCCAACGCCTGTTTTTCTTATTCTTTTTTCCCGCCTTATCGAAAGTCTTTGGTCAGGGCAATTCATGATTTGTTCAATCTGCCCCTATAGAATATCAAGGCAAGCATTCATCATATAGCCAGATTGAGCCTTCCTTATCCAAAAGTCGCGAGCGACGGGTCTTTAATTTTATAAAGTTTCATTAACTGTGGTGACGAGATCCTGACACAAGCTTGTCCAATCCACTTGAGTTGGAATTTCGAACCAACCCTTGCAGATTCGATGAGCTTTCACTGCCAAAGCGGGTTGAAAGCACATTTTTGAGGCACGCCAAAAAGTTTTATTTATATGTCGCATGGCCGTCTGAGATGACCGGCTAAGATGACCGGCTCTCTTAATTATCCTTGAAAGCTTCCTTGAGTTTCCATCCCTTCAAATTCAGGTTCCACTCGGCGGCTTCTCTGAGCAAAGACCGCACACCCACCATCTCGGACTCGTTTGCAACTTCCACAGATTTGGGTAAGCTTTTCAAGATGGCATCAGATTTGCTGAAGGTGCCAGGCTGTTTGACGAGAAAATCGACTATATGCTGGAGAAGTGCCTCTCGGTCTGGCTTGTTGCCCTTTCCGTCTCTAGTCTTCAGTTTCAGTTTCAGTTTGAATGGAGAATCATTGGTCGCGTTTCCATTCCGAAGCCCTTGTAAAATAGACGACGATGACAACGGATCAGCCACTTGCGGCAGGGCTGACTTTGGCTTGACTAAAGAAGTGTGTTTTCTCTGAGCGCCAAATCGCCCCGCGGTCCCAAACTTTCCCGTCCAAGTTGGAGTGCCTATCGCCTTGCGTCGAGCCATGAGCCGAGATTGCTTCAATGCATCTGCGGCCTCCTTTGCCACACGGCTCGCCTCTCGCTCGATCAAACTCATCTCAGGTTGCGAGGAGTCGACAACCTCGTCGTGCTTGAGGGTGCTGTGAACAACGCCAGCATTAGAAAATAGCCCCTCCATAATCCGCGACTCGTCTGTGTCCTCCGTGGACTTCTCATTCTCGTTTACTTCGCCCGCAAATTTATCGAGTTTCGAAACACCCAGGATCCCGGCCACACGGTAGAAATCGTCGTCGTTGGCGTGCTCTTTTCTCAGCAAACGCGTCGGTTTCCTTGCTTTCGCCCCGCCGAACGTCTGCTCGGATCCATTGAACATTTCGCCGGTCTCTGTTCCGCGCTCGTCAGGGTCTCCAAGACTGAATAGGTCATGAAGATCATTGAGCTTAAAAAAGCGCCGTTGCTTGGGATCCTTAAGAATCTTGTTTGTGAGAAATGTCTTGAATATCTGGCGATGGTAGATTTTCTCTTCAATCGTGCCGGCGGTCATAAGTCGGTAGATAGTGATGTCCTTCTTTTGGCCTAGTCGCCATGCACGTTCCCTAGCCTGGAGATCAGTGGACGGGTTCCAATCAGGATCAAAGATGATCACTCGGTCTGCACCCGTGAGATTCACTCCAAGACCCCCGACTTTGGTGGTGAGGAGAAACACGTGATAGAATGTTTGGCTATTGAAAGTGTCGACAAGCTGCTGCCGCTTGACAATGGGCGTGGAGCCGTCCATTCGAAGGTAATTGAAATGGACATGAGACTCTGGATCTGAGCTCAGGTAATCTGAAATTAGACTGTTTGATTTTTGATCCTCATCTTCGCCCAGAACAGTGACTTGCCGCAAATTCGCCACGAACTTCTCCAAGATATCGAGCATCTGTTTGGTTTGGCAGAACAATAGCGTGCGATGGCCCTGGCTTTGCCATAACTGGAGCAAGTTCTTCAAAACCACCATCTTGCCAGATTTCGTCATTTCTCCATAGTGGTAATTGCGTTTTCTCAAGAGAAGCTCGCGGTCCACTAGGTCAGGGTGGTTGCAGATTTTGCGGAGCATGTCCACGCCCATCAACACATTACGACGGCCTTTCAAAATGGCGCCCACGTCCTCACTTCCCAAAAACCGCTCGTACATGTCTTGCTGATACTGCGTCAACTTGACAAACAACACCATCTCGTTCTTCTTGGGCAAGTCTTGGGCCACGTCCGCCTTGAGCCGCCGCAAAAGATATGGTGAGATCAAATCCCGGAGAATCACCGCGCATTTGTACCCCGTCTGAACTTGCACATTTGACGCATTGGCGTACCCGCCCATGTTGATTGGAACGGCGAATTGCTGTTCGAAAACAGGAAGCGTGCCCAACCGACCAGGAAACACAAAGTCGAAGAGCGACCACAACTCAATCAAGTTGTTCTGGATTGGCGTGCCGGAGAGAATCACCCGGTTGTGTGTTTTCACTCGTTTGCAAGCGAGAGAGATTTCCAGGTTAGGATTCCGGATCTTGTGGCCCTCGTCTAGTACGACATACCCCCATTCACGGGGCAAAATATATTTCGAGTAGATCCGGAGCCCAACGTAGGTGGTGACAAGCACGTGGCCGCTGGCCATGACGCGGTCCACGATTTCCTTGGCATTCACCTGGTTGTTTGCCATGCGCATGGTGAGTTGTTCTTGGGTCGCTGTTTCAGACCCAGCATCCTGTTCCAAGTGGGCTTCAAGTTGCTCCTCGGACCGGATCAGACTGCGGCCCATTCCGGCCCCGATACTATGAAGAATCACACATCGAAGCGGAGGCCACCACCTGTGGAACTCATTGACCCACTGGTTCATGACCGTGGCAGGGACAGCAAGCAAAACCGGTTTTTCTAGGAGCCCCGAGTAGTGGAGCCCGGCCAAAAACGCAATCACCTGAATGGTCTTCCCAAGCCCCATTTCGTCGCCGATGATGCCGCCTGTTTTTTGTGAGTAGAGCTCCCAGAGCCACTGAACACATGTTTTCTGGTAGTCAAATAGAGAGGGAAACACGTCGCCTGGCAATCTAAATTTGTCATTTAATACCGCGTCCGCAATTGTAGGGTGGGGTTTCTGCCATTCTGGTGTGTCACCGATGTCGTCATTTGTGTCATTTTCCTCGATCTTGACGTTTCCATCGTTTTCGACATCTTCGACATTTCTGTCGTTTCCTTCGAATCTGTCGGTCCTGTCAGTTTTCCTTTGATTTTCGGCTCGAAGGTCCAGACGTTTGCGGGACCATTCCCGGAGTCTTTGCTGATACACTTCCTCGTCGCCGTCATCGACATTTCGCTGGACCAGAAACGGGTCCAGGAGGTTTGGTTTGGGGTCTGGCTCTGGTGTATTTTCTGAGCTTATTTCAGGTGACTTGGCCGCGGCTCGCCGGGACCTCTTACGCGGCATGGCCTCGTCCTCGGAGTCTTGATCCGAGGCATATTCCGAGGCATTCTCCGAGGCATTCTCGCCATCGCTGAGGTCCAGGGAATCTACAGAACTCTCATTCTCAGAAAGATTATCACAAGCCCGCTTTTGTGGAGCTTGAATCTTCAGATCCTGCGTCAAGCCTTGTTGTTCACGGAGGGTGCCAATAGACAGATCATCTTGGTCAAGTTCGATACTACTCCCTGACCCACCTTTGAATTTGGCCTCGTAGTTCAGCGAGCCTGACTCTACAGGTTTCCGAATCTCAAAATTGTCTTTTCTAGAGGTATTTCCAAATCCAGGTGCCCGCAAATAGACCGACGAGCGACCATCGAGTTCGTTTGCAGCCAGAAAGCCACTTGAGGACCCGAACGCCGTGATTTTTCCCGTCCGGATCAAGAAATCGCGTTCCGTCTCGCCGTCTTTTGCGCGGGAGCCGCCATTTTGTAACTGTGACCGATTGGAATCAAGCCTTTTTTGGATATCCTGGAGGTCTGAAAGTAATGGCCTGATTTCGTTGTCATGAAACCACACAATCTCGTCCTTGAGTTGTTTTCGCAGCGAAAGTTTTGTACGTGGGTTGCGAAGCCGAGTCTCTAAAACCGCTACTTTTTTTTGTGCCTTTTCCAAGTCCTGTGTCGTTTTGTGGAGTCTCTTTTCATCGAGCTCGCTCTCTTTTGAGAGAAGTGCCTCGTTTGCCTTCTTTGTGAGAGAGGCCTCGAGCTCATCTTGATCCACGAGTGTGATATCCAATTCGGGCGGGAGATCCGCCATTTTTAGAGACTTTGAAGGGAATTTCGAAGTATGAAATGATCTAAGGGTGGATTTACAGAAGGCTTTATTGTGCTAAGGCAATCTTTCTCCGGCTTGCTCGAGTCACGTGATGTGAAGCAAGCCCATATCAGCCCGCGAGTTTATGGCAGGTCAAACCACACACTTCAATTATGACGAGGATAATTGTAATAGAAACTCTTTTCAAAAGCAAAAGAGAACAACACTGTAGTAGGCACCGCCAGTTCCGCCCTGACACTAAAATCTTTCCAAAAATATGCTCTTCGCAGCAAGAACAAGAAAAGCAAGCTGTGAGATGTTTGTTGAGCTTGAATGAAATTGACGCAATTCGCCCTTTTTGGAAATTTTTGAGGCGTACGTAAAGATCTCACTTTACAAGATACTACTGGCTGGGACATGTGATAGGAGCCCTCAATGCCTCGATGCCATTTTCATTCCCTATTAATTATGAGGTCTCGTATGTACAGGTTCGTGATTCGTGATTCGTTCATGTTTTGAGAGTGTGCCATTTTGATAGGTTTGACAATTCGGTTCAAAGAGTTTGAGGTTGCCATAAAAGTGTGAATATTCGCCAGTTATTCAGATGTATAAATTCCCGAGCTAGAATCTGTCTTTGCATCTGGATCTTTGACACCAATAATCCAGACAGTGTCAAAATGGGTCGAATTCAGGCCTTTTCAAGACTTGAGAGCGAGATTTCCGCAAAGAATATATTTCAAAATAATCGCCAGGCTGGCATCAATGGGATTAGTTGGGTACTCTTCATGCTTAGAAGTAGCCCAGTTGATCCGCACCATGCATCACCTGATCTCGAAATCTATCAAGACTCGATTTCTGTCATCCTTTCCAGCCTTTTAATTGCCCTCGTTCTTTTCTTGCTCTTGCTCTCGTAATTATCCTCTCCTTCCCACCTTTTGTCATCTGCGTCTCTTATTCCCTTCTTTCTCTTATTCTTTGTTGTCTTATTTCTTTTGTCTCTCGGTTTGTCGTTTCCTTTCTTCAGCTTCAATCATCCTCGCTTAATTCTTCAATTGAAGAACCACACAAAGGGCTTTGCAAACCAGCGGGCCGATTCCATCTTCTGCTGCTTCTCCTCCCTGTCCAAGGCCAAGACCTCTGCGTCATAGATGCTGCGTCCCGTGACGAGATCAATGTCCTTAGTTTTGATGTATGGTTTTTTCCACGTCCTGGAGTAGGTTTTATGGCAAAGATACAACGTTAGCGTGAACGGAACCGCAGTGTAGTTTTGGAAAAAGTTGTTGGCGTTGGCCTTGTCGGCGGGGAATAGCCCGACCCAGAACTGGCCCACCAAAATCAAAAAGTTGATAAGAAGCGAGTAGTACGAGCCCCACACGCCCGTGTACGACACAAACCCCAAGGTCTCTAACGAGATCTGGTTGTGTTTCAATGCGGCTCTCCATCTCAAATGACACACACAGAGCCCGGACCAGATGTACACGAGGGAAAGGGCCACGATCGAAAGCAACCAGTTGAACACCACGTTCTGTTGCTCGTAGGTAGCAATGAATGATAGACAGCTGCACACCACGCTCACCACCCATGCCCGGAGCGGGCGCCCCGCTTTATCCGTATAATCAAGCCATTTGGGTGCATATCCCTGCTGGGCCAAGGACCTCAACAACCGCGCCAGCGAGTACATGGCGGCGGTGGCCACCGACATCACAGAGTTCAAAATCACCGCGTTGATGATATGGGGCACGACCCTGACCCCGTGGATGGCGGCGGCTAACACGTACGGCGACGCGCTGGTGGCCAGGGCGCCTGCTCCCAAAAGCCGGGGTGAGTTTGAAGGCACGAGAAGTCCAACAAACGCCAACGTGCCCAAGTAGAAAAACACTATACGCACAAACACAAGGCGGATGGCCACGGGCAACGCCGTGCGGGGGTTGCGGACGTCACTGACGGAAAGAGCCAAGAACTCGGTTCCGCCCATGGAAAACGACGCCGTGGAGAAGCACATGACAAAGCCCTTGAAGCCCGAAAAGAAGCCCGGGTCGCGCCAGTACTTGCCGCCGATAAAACCAGACTGCGACGCGCCCAAGTCGATGCAGAGACCCATGATGACAAACCCGGTCAACATGAGAAGCTTGATCAGGTTCATGACGAACTCTGCGTCCGCGTACCCCTTGACGCCGAAGAAGTTGATGAACACAATTGCCACCAAGAAGATGACTACAAACACGTCCGAGTCGATCAGCGTGTTCCAGTATTTGATCGTCAAGGCCGCCGTGACCAACTCCAACGAGATCGCCACGGTCCATTGAATATAGTAGTTCCAGCCGAACGCAAACGCAACAGAGTCGTCGATGAATTTACGGTACCACTCATTGAAGCCGCCCTCGAGCTCGGCATATGCCACCGTTAGTTCCCCGACAGAATTCATCGTGCATATGCACATGAGCCCTACAAGGCCGTATGCTACAAGAAGCGCCAAAGGCCCGCCCACCCGCAACTTATCTGCGGACCCGACTAAGAGGCCGGTTCCAAGCCCACTGCTGAGAGCGATTACCGAAAGATGCGACATTTTGAGCGGCTTTGCTAACGTATCTTTCTCGGTTTTTCGCTGGAAAGACTCCCAGAACCCGGGTTTTATAACGGGCTCATCCGATGGATATGCCTTGAGCTCAGAGAGCATGGGGTCGGAGCCACCCGACTCTAGACTGTCTTTCTTTGCTGCTGTCATGGCGCAAAGGAGTAAAAACCCGTTAGATTTACTTTCTCGAGAGCCTCAGAGGACGTATTTGACGTAAGAAAACCACGATTTCTGCAGAGCTCCAGCCGCAAGTATGGTTTACACGGCTTACCTCAAAAGCACTTTTGACTCACTGCAACCCACGGTATGCTGAAATAAATAGGCAACCTGTAAAATAAAAAAATTATGGAGATTAACCAAGGCAACTACAAGCAAACGCCGGCCAGAGGTAAGCTGCATTTTGCACTGGCATCGTGAGTCAGGTGATGCGTTCTGCAAGAGTTTCGGCATTCTCTCCGGCAACTGGTGCGCATACGGCGAAATGCAATTTTAGAGCACGAACGCCGGACGGCCTGCAGGAAACAGCTGAGAGAAATAATAGGCAACAGTGCGGCTGAATGGGCGATGCTATAGAGCCGGTGCATGCCTCATAGTTGGGGTGGGAAATTATAAAAGCTGACAGTATTGTTCTGTAAAAAAATTAGGCAAAAGTGAAGTTGTTTTGCGCTCTACGAAAAAGATAAAAGGTATTCTTGGGCCCAGGTCTCATCCTGTTCGAAGTCCATGCTCTGCAAAACTTCACTTTAATTCAAAAGCAGTAGGTTTCATTGTGTTTGTCTCACTTTGTCGGATCTCAACACAAGCCCAACCATTCACGTGGAAGATTTTATGATTAAATGAGATCTCGAAAGGCTTTCTAGCATTTCCCCCTTTCGCCATTTACTTCTTTTAGATGCGATGAATCTTTAAAAAAAAAAAAAGTTGAGTTAACACGTCTAGATTTACCAAAATGTCCCTTGATATATTGTCACTATAAAACCTCACCTAATCCCTAGATTCTCTTTTGAAGGTCTGGCAAGGGGAGCGCCTTGACTGTCAAGTAAGTGTTTTGTGAGTTGGCGATACCGGCGTATGCATTGTACCATGCAATAAAGGCCGTGATGACACCAAAGATCCCGCCGGCTTTCTTGACAGCTACAGATCCGTTAAACTCGGAAATCATCAAAAGCAAGAACGTTATGCTCAAAAAGAAGAACAACAAGAAGAAGGCAAGCGTCGACTTCAACGTCATCACCGTCAAGAAAAACGTGAATATAAACCAGCCCATCAAGAAGACCCCGAGCGCATATGCCAACTCCTGTTTGTTGGTTCCATATGCCGACACAATGCCAAAGGAATCGACCTGGATCGCCGCCCACGAACACCAAAAGCCGGCATACGACAGCAATGCCACACCACCAAAAGTGTTGGCCACCGCCAACTCAAACATGCCTGCAACAAATTGTGCAGCGCCTCCGTAAAAAAAAGCTAAGCCCACCACGACATTCGGCACAGTAACACCGCGTGCACCGGCATTGATTAACGACAAGACGAATGTCGTCAAGGCAAAAGCGCAAAGCCCGAGTGGCGCGGGATTTGCCAAATTATTTTTGGGTGCTGGCGCAGATCCCGGGTTGAAGTCACCGCCAAACGCCGACGCGAGCTCGCTTTTCAAAAACCGCTCGTTGCCAAAGTGTATGTATTGGTCGTCATGGACCACCCTGGTCACTTGGCCCAAAGATTCGGGGCTTTTCCCTCTAAGAGTGTGGGAGTGTGTTTGTTGCGCTTCCAAATCCGACATTCTGAGTGTTGTTGAGTTAATTACGGTTTGATGCGAAATGGCGTATACGAAGATCGGATGAATATCAAAGTCCGAAAGTCGCGAAACAAGTAGGATGCTCTTGAGATGTCTTTGAGATGTTCTTGAGATGTCTTTGAGATGTTCTTGAGATGTCCTCGAGATGTCTTTGAAATGTCTGCGGGTCAATTGTGATTGAGGCCAGCGAAATTAAAAATAAGAAGTAATGCCTTGTGTAGAGAAGCGAAGAACAAAAAACAAAAGAATTTAAAACTGAGATCCAAATGAGCCAAAGGTAGATTCAGGAAATAAGCTGAATTATATACACATGGTAGGCTTAGGGCAAGAATCCCACGCGGTGTGGGGTTGGATTTTTTTTTTTTGCTTGCGGACATGAATGCGCGCAGCAGAATTCCGAGGGTCGGTCCACTTCGCCAATGCATAACGCATTTTTCGCAGGGCTGAGTAGTCGGTGTACGGATGCCCCGTCTTGAGCTCTCAAAACTCAAGAAGGATTTGCGCGTTCGGCCAAAGCTAGGCATCCCGGATCTCAGACTCCCGCCTGCGTACAACGCCGCAAAAAAAAAAACGAGAGAAGATTAAAAGTGAAATGAAAGTTTCACACACTGCGAGCCACAAATTTTTGAAATAAAGTCTCAAACATTTGAACATCTGATAAAGAGCAGGAGCGCGGGAAAGCTCTTCTTCTTTTTAGAATGATATGCTAGGAATCTTTTTCTAGCAGCATGGAGCACCGTATTTTAAAGCGGACCGGGTCAAAACAACTTTTTTTTCTTGTACAATACGTGATGGCTCGCCCCGGAATTCGCACTCGAAGCCCGCGCACCAGTGCAGGGCTCAGTTTGAGTAGGCCTAAATAAAGTTCAAATTGTGGGGAACTCACGCATTATTCCATGCTTTTGTGCTCGCAAGAATGGAATTGTCGCACTCGTACGCATTGCTCCCCTAGGGCGCAAGTGTACCTATTGTTCTGGCTGGATTGTCTTCTTTGCGCTACCTGATTGGGTGGAATCGACTCCACTTGGAATGCGGGGCATACTGGCTCAGCCCGCTCGTATGGCACAAAGATGCTCGGTCGATATTGTGGGGTTAATCTTTTTTTTTTTTTTTTATTTTCGGCGGTCTTTGATTTCACGGGATGAGAAGTCGTTACCCAAGGAAAGCTGAAAGATGCCTTGTCGTAAACTGGCGATTTTTGCTCTGGGAATGGAATGCGTGGAGTTACAGCAACCTAGGCTTCTTCGTCCGCAGGTCGACGCCCTTTTTGCGGGTCGTTGCTGGCGGTCAGTGCCACCGACATAGTCACGTGGTGGGTCCTTCACCTTTTTCCGCAAAAAAAATTAGTGAAATTGCTCGGAAGGGCATCGAAGTACATGAGGGAGAGTGTCTAGTTTCTAGTTTGCTCTACATGTCACATTACCGATGTGCTTGGGCCGACATCCGAGGGTGTTGCGGCTAAAAGGGCTGGCCTGAGCTCACTTATCGGGCTATTTGATGAGCATGGATCAAAGAGTTGGTATGAAAAAAGATGAATAGATGAGATTCGATAATTGACTGAGACAGAATCGATCATTGGCCAAGGTTGCTTGACATCTTGATTTGAGACGTAAAATTCTTGTAGACGGGTTCGAGGCTGGGCTTGAGAGGGAATTATTTTAGCGTGGACCTGAGCTGATGAAGAAGCAGGTGGAGATTGAAAGCGCTCATTTACAGCGTGATTAAACGAAAATCAATGAGGCGGTTTTCGAATCCATAATCAGCTCTAGCTTTAGAAATGGTCTGTGCTTTCATCAGAACCACTCAAAAGGGTTTCTACAGTTTCACGCAGAGGAAAAAGAAAAATCACGCTAGAAACTATAGAAACTGAGTGCTCAGTTTCATTGAGACAAGGCTGCTGAAAACCCCCAATTTGCGCAAGAAAAGAATCAAGTCTATCGCTGTACACGAAGACCCTGAACAAATATCATCAAAACAATGGTTTGTCTCAAAACGCACCTGTGCCCTAGCATGGAAGATCAATCAAAACAACGAGTCTGTCAGACAGAGCAACATAACAAACTAAAAGCCGGTTCAGATCTTTACCTGTGCATGTTTTCTTTCGCAGACTAGCTTCCGAAGTATAACCCTTAATTGCTATGGTATACATACTTATCCATTCATGTATATCAGGGATAGCGAGGAACAAGGAAGAGAAATCTAACTAAACAAGATCTTCCTTCGTCATCAAGTTTTTGTGGGTCAACAAATTTCACCCCAATCATCAAGGCGTTCTGACTTTGAATACCCGAGTTCAACAAAGTAGTCGCACAAAATCACCAACATGTTATAGGATTGATTGCTTCTCTTTCAATCTACACCCCTCAGTCTAACTTTGACAGAAAGCACCACTTATTTCTCCTTACGCGAGTCCCGTTTATCACGCGCCCTCTTCACAGCTTTGAAAGCACTGTCCTGCTTGAAGTGCCTCTGAATACCCCACTCAACAAGCCATAATGGCGCCGCCCACCTGAAAAAGTACAAAAAATATCCCGCAAATCCACTAAATATATTGAACCCGTAGTCTGACTTCCGGCACGCCTTGTTGCAGACGTCACGTGCGTAGCTTTCCGGAGTCATGCTAGTACGTGGGTTCCTGCTCATTTCGCTGCTTGCCAATAAGCTCTGGTGCACCTCTTCCAAGGCAAAAAGATCCGAAAGCTCGCTGGGCTTGGCGCTATCTGCGATCGCCGTGTTGACCCCGCCCGTAATCACGCTATGTACCCGGACACCGAGGGGTCTCATTTCGCCACGAAGTACAAGCGCATATTGATCAATTGCCGCCTTTGTGGCACAGTAGGCTCCCGCCCATGAGAGAGGAACGCATCCGGCTACAGAGGAAGTAAACATGATTGTTCCTTTGGCATTAATCACAAGGCTGCTGAAGTGTTTGGTCATGTACATGTGACCCAAAACATTGACGTCGAGAATCTTTTTCAAGAGCTTCTCGTCAGCCTCAATCAAAGGTCCGCCTAGAGGGCAAATCCCTGCGTTATTATAGAGGATATCGAGATTTCCTCCAGTAACTCTTTCTACTTGGCCCGCAGCTGCTCTCACCTGGTCGAGATCTGTAATGTCACATTCGATAGAAATGAGACCGATTTCTTTCTCTAGCGGCTTCATGTTTTCCATATCAAAACGGGGCGAGATTCCAATCACGTTGTATCCACGCAGGTGGAGCTCTTTCGCTAATGCATAGCCGATCCCGGTGCCGGCACCGGTGATTACAGCATATTTGGACATTTTGGATGTGTTTTTTTGGGTATCCCGTCTATTCAGTGAGTTGAAAGAGATAATCGATATGATTGAATGGTCTGTTATATGAGTCTTTCAAAGACCGGCCCAAGACTTTCCTCTGAATATGACATACACTAAAGAATAATTTCTTTTTTTTAAGAATGGTCAACTACCCCAACTTGTGGAATGACAAAATGCATTTGACAGCTTCTCCATTGCCCAATGAGGAAATATCTCCGTGCTCCGAATAGTGCGTCGCTTGCACAAAGCACATGGACATGGCCTCGAGAACGCCAATCCGAATAATGGGTTTCTGAACAGGACAGCCCCGGACATGAATATATGTGGCACGTGAAAAGTTTTGTTTGTTAAGGGTGGGGTTCTGCGTCTTTTGCATTGCTGTAGCTTGTCAAACTGTCTATTTTTGCTTTTGAAGTGCGCGGCTCGCGCCAACAACAATATACTTTCGTATTTTAACAATATGCTTCGACGAGTTCGACGAGATTGTGACAAAACCATTCATTAGTATTTGACTATTGAAGGGGTCTAAGTAAGTCATTGGTAGACTCAAAGCGGGCCGATCTATAGGTCCTGACATTAAGCCTCTCGACATCTCCACTGATATAAAGGATTCTTATAATGATAAAGGAATATACCACCGCATTTGTTGTGAAAGGAGCTTCTAGACTAGTTTTTCTTTCTACAATTATGAGCACCGAAAAGCCATTCTTTCTTGAAGGTAGTGAAGGTAATATTTGTTTTAAGAATCGTTTCGAGGCTTAAATGACACAAATGTCCGTGCTGCTATTTAGTGACTAAAAGTAGCCTCTTTTACTAGATTCGATAATAGACTAAATCAAATCAGCTCATGTATGATTAAGGATCCGATTCAAAGCCACAATGTTTTTGTAAGGGCAATAAAATTTTGATCGTGGTTTACAATCATCTCAGACTTCAAGGCGTCCAGAAAAATTGCGCTTTGGTCTATTGTGCTGAGAAAAGCTCTTTACTTGAATTCTGCTGTAAATTGCGAGAAGTGGATTTATAGAGAGGAATGCAATCAGAGAAGCTCTCCCAAAATAGTCATTATTCCAAACATGCTTTTTAAGGAGAAGGTAATCATTGCAGAATCTAAGTTTCATCCGAAAATCCACCAAATCCGTGTAGCGAGAAGGGTGGCAGCACAGTCAGTTCTTTAATTAGTCGTCAGATAGCTCATCACTCTAAGGATGATAATGCTCGCAATACGCCTATAATGCTTTTTTTCAAAAGGGTGTTTTTTTTTTTTTCAGTCCTGACGAAATCACCACCGGCTGCAATAAAGTGCCTGGTTGACTTGTAAGAGACACTAAAGAGTAAAAGCCATGCTCTTTACATTTCCGGCGTACCCAACAATGGCAAACCAGTAAGCTTTTAGTCCAAGGCTTGCTAGAAAGGGCCCGAAAGTGATATCATTCTGAAATGAGCGAAAAGGGAATTTATTCACAATCAAGTGCACTACTCACAAGTATCTTGATATCAAATTCAAATCCAATCATTCCACAGATATTTGGGGAAACGCGCGCCCCCACACCAAGCCAAAAAGCACGCGACATTTAGCACAAGAATACGCGACATCCGGAACTTTCGCGCCTGCACGGCGCACGTCATATTTGCCCAATCCAGAGTCTTTGTCAACACCAAGCGCGGGCCCATACCTTCTTTTTAGTCTGCGGTCTTCCTTGCTGTCTGTAAGATTTAGACTTCTCATCCGTGATTCTTCCCCGATCTTTTGAATAAACACTTGTTAAACACCCAGGTCCAGACCGAAATACTTATTCTCTCCTTGAACTAGCCGCTCACTTCACATTTCCACCAGATCATACCACTCGTTTCGGAATAACTTCTGCCGTCACAGAGCTATACTGCCAGTTTAACTGTCAGATCACATTAGATCAGTCTATTCGATCCTTACTTCTTGAGTCGGTGGCTCGGCATTTGTTCTCGAAAGCATAGTTGTACTTTGATTTCAGATTCACGGATTTGCAGCACGTTCCGGAATTTACAGCCATGGCCTTTTTCAAGTCGCCCCGGAAAAACGACGTCAATGTCGGAGACATCTCCCAGTCGTTGGAAAACGTCTCGTTTTCTCTGAACATGATGGATATAGATACCTCGTATAAGCTGACGCCGCGCCAAACCCCTTACGAGAAAGAGAACGTGACGCCAGGCAACTCGCCCACAAAACTGGTGCTTCACAACTCCCCGCTTCAAAAGCTGAGCCGGCCGTTTGTGCCCCAGGGCCAGAACGTCAAGTTGCACAATAACATCTCGCAACTCCAGCCGCCCAACGCTTTGCTACCCCTTGATTTTCAACAGCGCGCCAACACCGCGAAAACCAAGCGCCTCACTTCTGTAGCCCAGCTCTACTTTCTCGACTACTACTGCGACATGTTCGACTATGTGATTCTGAGACACGAGCGTGGGCGTCTCGTGGAGCAGCGCTTGGCAGCAGATCCGCAGTATGCGGGGAACCCAAAACGGCAGCAGCTCGAGTGGAAGAATTACGTGGGACGCGAGCGGGCGTTTCTTAGAAAGCGCCGCTTGAAGCCCAAACACCGCGATTTCGAGATGATCACCCAGGTCGGCCAGGGCGGCTACGGCCAGGTGTTTCTTGCCCGTAAGAAGGATACGCGAGAAGTGTGCGCCCTCAAGATTTTGAACAAGAAGTTGCTACTCAAGCTAGACGAGACGCGCCACGTGCTTACGGAGCGCGACATTTTGACCAATACCCGGTCAGAGTGGCTTGTGAAGTTGCTCTATGCGTTCCAAGACCCCGAAAAAGTGTACCTTGCAATGGAGTTTGTTCCTGGAGGGGACTTCAGGACGCTTCTCAATAATACAGGCTACTTGGTGCCGCCCCATGCACGCTTTTACATAGCGGAAATGTTTGCCGCAGTCAACTCCTTGCATGACTTGGGGTTCACGCACCGGGACTTGAAGCCCGAAAACTTCTTGATCGACTCCAAGGGCCACATCAAATTGACCGATTTCGGTTTGGCGGCAGGCACGGTCCTGAACGACCGGATCGAGTCCATGCGTGTCAAGTTGGCGTCGCTTGAAGATGTCGAGAACTACCAGGTGCCGTCCAAGCTGATGTATGAGCGGCAGCAGCTTTTCAAGCAGTCACAGGGCCACCATAATCTTGCCAACTCGATTGTCGGGTCTCCAGACTACATGGCCCTTGAGGTGCTTGAAGGAAAAAACTACAATTTCACCATCGACTACTGGTCGTTGGGCTGTATGCTCTTCGAGGCACTTTGCGGGTATCCGCCGTTCTCGGGTCTGAAGCAGGACGAGACATACTACAATTTAAAGAACTGGAAGACCGCATTGAGGAGGCCCCAGACGAGAGACGGCCGCTATGTTTTCAGCGACCGCACGTGGCAGCTCATTGTTCGTCTCATAGCGTCTCCTTCGAGCAGATTGCGCAACTTCAAGCAAGTCCAAGCACAGCCATACTTCAGCGACATCTCAGAATGGGAGAATTTGAGACTGCGCAATCCGCCATTCACGCCTCAATTGGACAACGAAGAGGACGCTGGCTACTTCGATGATTTCGAGGACGAAGAAAGCATGATGAAATATAAGGACGTGTTTGCCCGGCAGGAGCAGAACCAGTCCCTTTTAGAAAACTCCCACGCAGGTGTTCGTAGACTGGCCAACCAGAACAACTTCATTGGATTCACTTTCAAGCACAAGCTGAACCCAAACAATAAGTTCCAGAACGGAGAGATCAATCTTTTGGGGGCCGGGGGCCGTTCTATGAGACGACTGCCTTTCGGGGGCGGTGCCTTGGACCCTTTGGCTACGCTATACTAGAATTTTTGGCTAGAGTATGTTTGGTATGTTCTTTGACGCTATATTCAGATGTTATATACGGCAAGAATGTGGTCACATATATCGAGAGGTGAGATCTTTTGGTTTTATGACTATTGGTATCTATTGTAGTTCTAGATGACAAAGCTGAGCTTTTTTTTTGAATTAGCTTACTACATTTGCTCTGCACACTATAGTATAAACTAGAAGTGATAAGACAAATCCATTATAGCGTGTAAGATTGGGGTTCGTTTGGCTTTTTGTTTTGTCAAACAATTTGCGCAAAGACCTTTGTGCCAAGTTTATGTGCTAATGGGTGCATCCAACTGCCTATATGCAAAGTTTAATGTGTTTGTTACAGACAAAGGTTGTGAGGTTAATCAGGCAATGACTACTTGGCATTTGAAAACACTCTATTACATTTCGCCGGTTTTAAAATTCATTCCATGTCAAGTACCACTCAGGTGCTCCTAATTTAATTTGTTTCACCCAAGCAGAAATTTCTATATTCGTTTGCTTGTCTTATTTCATACCTAAGAGATCGCTAATCTTCTGTGATTTTCAGACACTGCACACTTCAAGGAAAACGCCACCGGCCAATGGCTAATGGCAACAGCTGCATAATCTATTACCTTGCTTCAAATGAGAACTTGCAAGACAAAATGAGTGCTCTTGTTTTGCTGCAATGAATATGCTCAAGTTCTCGGTCGGTGGCACGTACCAGCAGATACAGGTGATGGCATTTCAGTCGGGAGACCAGGGCACAATAGTTTCCTCCATTGAAGCGAGATTCATAAAAATCAAACACCCATGAAATAACTTCGTATTTGTACGTCAAAGCGTAAGAAAGATGAGCCATCAAATCACAGAAGCCACATTTTCGAACTAAAAGGTCGAGCATCCTGCTTGCTTTACCCGGTCTTATCTGCTGCAATCGTGGCACGTCTTGTCTTTAAATCATCGCTTTTCTCGAAAAACAAGCTATTTCACCATCCTCCAGCAAGGTCAATTGCTTCCATTTCAGGCTAATTTCGCAACCTTAAATACTATTCTCAAAACTAATTTCACGACGCCCACACAAAGTCATCCTTCACCAGCTGCTCCACAAATGGCCTTTGGACCGAGGCGTGCACCTCTTCGCAATACTTACTCGCGGTTTCCACCACAGAGACAAGCGTGTTGTCGTCAAAGGACCCATTGCTTTCAACCAAAAGAATCTTCAGTGCTTTCTTTTCACGCACGTCGAAACACACAACGTGATGGCTCAGCGAGCTCTGCAAGGCTTTCAACGACGGGTCAGCCACAATTTTTCCCGCTTCATCCACCACCAAAGACGCCAGCGCAAACGAATTATAAAGCGCAACATTGGCATCTATGAGTGCAAAATAAGCACAGTTGATCGCGGCACTGAGCTCGTTCGAGGCATAATCGGCACCTGACTTGGCAGAGTTTCCAGATACGGCCACGGTGCCGCTCAAGTCGACGTCTGTAGCCAAAAATTGTACCACAATTTGGATGAGTTGACGTGGATATTTGTATCTTACGATTGTCAGTTGAAGGACACAGCGTAAGAAGTCCTCGATCTGTTTCTCGCGTGTTGTGGAGACTCCTCGGCTTGGTCGCACTATGAGCTCCAAGCTGGCCTGGGTGGGCAACTCCTGGCGGATTTTTGGCTCGATTGGACCGGACACTGATACTATGACTGTTGTATTACCTGCGGTAAGCCTTGCCAGACCATCCACGCCAGTGAGCGCGCCTGGAGAAACGCTGAAAAGACTACTCATGCTGATTTCAGTGATACAAAGACGACTAGATATTATAAAATCGGAGATTCGGGAGTGGGGCCGATTTAAGGTGGGGTAGAATAGCCTTGAAACAGGTCTTCGATGGAGAGATGAGCCGGTCGAGAAGGCCGGCGTCACGTGACGCGCAGCGCTGCCAGTAACCCAGAATCGGCTCAACTCGTCTTTACAGTGAGCCATATACTCCGCTGAAATAACCTATGGACTTCGAAAATGCGTTGATGGAAGATTTCGGGAGCGACTCGGACGCGCTGGAGTCTTTAGAGTCCCCCGCGATCGACAGAAGCCAGAATCTGGGGTCAAATCAGAGGCCTGAAGCGGAAACAAGCCCCAAAACCCTCCGGGATTTGCTTCAGCTGTCTCGGATGACCAGTGTAGACAAGAAATTGCAGCAACTCGATGCTCTTGGTGTGTTTTCAGTCCCCCAGCTCTCCCGGGTGCATGGACTTATCCCGGTAATCCGCGAAGAGCTTGTGAAATACGCCGATTCATTCGAAACAGAGTATATGGATTTACTCGCCAGCATCAAGCATCAAAGCCGCAGCGAAGAGTACAGTTTCTTGGTAGAGTTGAGCGACCTTCCTGTTCTTATAAGCGACGAGATCCAGCTTCTTCAAAAACACGTGGCACTTCGCTACAAAGTGGTGTTTCCAGAGCTCGAACAACTAGTTTCGAATCCCGTCGACTACTGCAGGCTCGTGGCAGAAATCGGCCAGGATTTGGGCCAAATCCGGGCCCACGAGCCGCGGCTCAGAGCTATCGTTGCCCCGGAAAAAGTCCTCACCATAGTCATGGCTGCCCTACAACAGTATACGCGATCATTTGAACTCAGTCAAAATGACCTTAGCAGCATCAACGCGGCGTGCGCGGCGTGTGTCGAGCTCAGCGGGTTCCTCCACGAAGTCTCGCAATTCATTCTGGGAAAACTCCTGAAATACGCGCCAAACGTGGCGGAAATCGTTGGGCCTTTGGCCACCTCTCAGCTTCTCATCAGCACGGGTTCCCTTTCGCAATTGGCACAGACCCCATCATGCAATCTCCCGTCTTTGGGCGCACGAGACTTGCTGTCGCAGCATAAAACACACTCGGCACGATTAGCACGTGCCTCTGGCTACTTATCCCAGTGTCCCTTGGTCGTGGGCCTACCGCCCGAGATAATGAAACAGACACTCCGGGTCATTTCTGGGAAGGTCGTCTTGGCCGCTCGGATAGACCTATCACGATCCCTGTCCCTGGGAGACAAGGGTCGTGCGTATTTGAGTGAAATCCAGCTGAAAATCGATAAACTTCTCACGCCCCCGGAACTCGCGTCCACAAAGGCGTTGCCCGTGCCGAAAGAACAAAAACTGAAGAAGCGTGGCGGCCGTCGGTTCCGAAAAATGAAGGAACGGTTCCAGATGTCGGATCTCCGCAAAGCACAGAACAAAATGCTGTTTGGTAAACAGGAACTGTCTGTGGTGGACGGGTTTGGAGAAGAGGTCGGTCTCGGCTTGAGCCGCCAGCTGGCGAGCATTCTGGTCAACCGAAACACCGACGCGCGGATGTCCAAGGCCATGATTGGCCGTTTGCAGCAGCAGAAGGAGCGTGACTCCTTGGACACTATAATTTTGGCTCCTGTGAACGAGAAACGAGCACGTGAGGAGGAGGTGGGAAGCTCGTGGGGCACAATGAAGCGTCAGAGGGTCGAGGAGAATGACGAGGACGAGATTTGAGGATAAATGGAAGTAATTTTGTGCATAGAATGGCAGCTTCAGGGCATGCGAGAAGACTCGGGTTGGGTTTGAGAATAACACAGGGTGGTTATACAAACTCGAAAGCGTCTGTGATTAAGAGCCGACTCTTGGGGTTTAAGCGGCAATTCAATGCATTGTAAAACTCAGAGACTTCCTGCTTAATCATGATGAGATACTACTTCTCTCAATTCCACAGAAAAGCGCTAGCCCGGTCGAGATCAGCACTTTAAGTGAGCATCTTGAGGTGACAAATCCAGGGCGCTATTCGCTTTTTTGAATTATTCGAATTCACTCAAAAACTGGTCTGGGCTCTAGCCCACTCAAACTTCACGTCAGGTTCGTAAGCGTGGATTGAATAATAAGCAGCAAGGACACTTGTCCGAGTGATATATCACTTCCGGAAGCCGATATTCAAGTGTTGTGAATAACGCGGAATTCTTCAAGGGGAATCAAATCCAGAGAATTATATTCTTCTTTTTGAGTGGCATGTGTGAAAGTTGATCGTCTCGGACTGCAACATTTATCCGAATGATATCTCAGAAGCCTCACAGGTATGATTGTGATTGACTGCCGGAATAAGAACTTTAATCCCGTACTCCCACATAAAGCTGAGAATTTTTGCCCTGAATATTTACTCGGCAACGAAATTCTTTTCAACAATCCTGAGGCAACAAAAAATTACCACTCGAAAAAAGACGGAATCTGTGCTGAACATCGAAATTGTGCTTTAATAACGCTTACTTGAATCTGCTCAATTGACTTGAGCTTCTCGCAGCTTTTCATAATCCCGACGAACTCAATCTCAGCCTATTCCACAGCCACTTCGATGTGTTTCAATTTCGTTCACAGTGTAATGGACTCGGGTCTGGAGCTATGTTAGTATTCTCGCCCAGGCTGATTGGAAGAAACATGTGAGTTGGGGAAATGCTGTGAATTGTACTCGCGGGGTAGTTCTGAGTCTTGAGTTCCAGCTGAGTCCAAATGGTTTCATTCCCAGCTTTCGAGAATGACTTCTCAATCTGTTGATGAACAGTGTATGAGACTGTGGTCGACCTCTTTCAATTGTCCTCGCTATGTTTGACGCTTGTGTCAGCTGTTTCTCTTATGTCATGGAGCAGTCATTGGTTGTGCATCTCTCTCCATTGCAACCAGCTGTAGCAAAAATTTAACGGTGCAAAATACGCCTGGAGCCGACACACTGTTGCGTTGTTTGGAAGAATCACATATGATTGAAATCATACTGTGTGTGCTGATTCTCTTTCTTACTTTGTTCTGGACTCTCATGAATCTTTTGTCATTCATTGGCTTACTTCAAAGTCATGCCTATGGCAAAAAAAGAGAAGAGTATAGGAAATGGAAAATAAGAAATAGAAGCGTGGCAACTCATTCCAAGGAGTCATCACATAATGAGATGACGTATCTGCTTCCTATTGTTCAACTGTTGAGCAAACGTTTTTCTTTTCGAGACTACTCCTTTTGATCTCTATAACATAGAAGCCGATTGAATAAAAATGGCATTTTCCGGATAAGTGCGAAAGGTTGAAGAGCAACAGATGATCAGTTTTCATCCACTATGCATTCGAAGACGTCAAACTTGAAGTATTTCAGCACAAGATGAAAGAAAACATTATTGTCATGATGAATCTATGGAAGATAAAAAAGTGCTCCAAATAATATGATGACTCTTTAAAAAAAAATAAAAGCGTCAAAACGCCCTATAATACGATGAATCTTTAAAAAAAAAAAAAGTAGAGTTTCTCACATTTCCTCTCACTGAAACAACCTTACAACGCATGAAAACTCAAGAGAAACCAACTTTTTATTCCCTTTTTATTCCTACCTTCATCATTATCTCATCCACCCTCTCCTCCCTTCATTCTCATTGCTCACTCTTTTCTACAAATCTGTCTCTAGATCCGTGTCGAAGGTACGGGTGTTCCGCTCGCATGAGTCAAGATTTTTTCTCGCGCTCTGCAATTCACAACCCGGCTTTTCATGGTCTTCCGAAGACTCTTCCTTCAAAGAAAACCGCCAAGATCCCCTCTACACCAAGTCTGGATCCGTAGTTTAGCTAGCACAATGTCCGCTGCAGAAGAACACAAAACCTTGGCGACCGCAGCTGCCGTGCCGGCCATGCCACAGGCCGGAGAAGAAAAGCGGGAGAAGACCGCCAAGGAGATTGAAAAGGAGAAGAAAAAGGCCGAGAAAATGGCCAAGTTCTTAGCGAAAAAGCAGAAGCAGGAGGCCGACGCCAAAAGCAAGCCTGACGCCGAGCCCAAACTCAAAAAGGAAAAGAAAAAGGCCGCCGAACCCGTCCCCGAATGGATAGATACCACAAAACCTGGTGAGAAAAAGGTCATGGCGTCTTTGGAAGACGCCGCGTTCAAGGCGTACAACCCAAAGAACGTCGAGAGCTCGTGGTACGCGTGGTGGGAGCAGCAGAAGTATTTCGAGCCGGAATTGGCCGGCGGCAATATCAAGAGCCAGGGCGCTTTCACCATCGCCGCGCCTCCTCCAAACGTCACGGGTGCGTTGCATATTGGGCACGCGTTGACCTTTGCGATCCAGGACAGTTTGATCCGCTACAACCGTATGAAGGGCAAAACCACGCTTTACTTGCCTGGGTTCGACCACGCGGGAATCTCAACGCAGTCTGTGGTTGAAAAACAGGTGTGGAAAACCGAGAAGAAGACGCGTCACGACTATGGCCGGGAGAAGTTCGTAGAAAAGGTCTGGGAATGGAAGGAGGACTACCATGCACGCATCAAGGACCAGGTGAAACGCATGGGAGCATCTTTTGACTGGTCTAGAGAGGCATTTACTTTGAATCCAGACCTCTCTGCCGCCGTCACCGAGGCGTTTGTGCGCTTACACGAAGACGGCACTATTTACCGTGCGCTGCGTCTTGTCAACTGGTCGACGAAGTTGAACACGGCCATTTCGAACTTGGAGGTCGATAACAAAAACGTAGCTGGCCGGACGTTGCTTTCTGTGCCGGACTACGACGAGAAAATCGAGTTTGGTGTATTGACGCTGTACTCGTACCGCGTCGTAGACTCCGACGAGAAAATTACCGTCGCCACCACAAGACCAGAAACCGTTTTCGGAGACACTGGTGTGGCTGTGCACCCCAAGGACCCTCGGTACACGCACTTGCACGGGAAATTCGTGCAGCACCCCTTTTTGGACCGCCAAATCCCGATCGTCACGGACTCAGAGGCTGTCGACATGGAGTTCGGTACCGGTGCGGTGAAAATCACGCCCGCGCACGACCAGAACGATTACAACACTGGTAAGCGCCACAACTTGGAGTTCATCAACATTCTTACAGACGACGGTTTGTTGAACGAGAACTGTGGTCCCGAATGGCAAGGTCTCAAGCGGTTTGCCGCCAGAGCTAAGGTTATCGACGAGTTGAAGAAAGCGGGCTCGTACGTTGACCAGAAGGACAACGAAATGACTATTCCTACGTGCTCGCGTTCGGGTGACGTCATCGAGCCTTTGTTGAAGCCTCAGTGGTGGGTCAGACAGGACGAGATGGCCAAGGAGGCTATTCGCGTGGTGAAGAATGGCGAAATCACTATCTCGCCTAAGACCTCGGAGAAGGAGTACTTCCATTGGATGGAGAACATTCAAGATTGGTGTATTTCAAGACAATTGTGGTGGGGCCACCGTTGTCCCGTCTACTTTGTTGTGGTTGAGAACGAGGAAGGCGATCGTTTAGACAACAACTACTGGGTTGCGGGCAGAACATACGAAGAGGCTTTGGAAAAGGCCAACGCCAAATTCCCTGATGTCAAATTCACTTTGGAGCAGGATGAGGACGTATTGGACACGTGGTTCTCGTCTGGTTTGTGGCCAATTTCCACCTTGGGCTGGCCGAACAACACAGATGACTTGAAGCTTTATGCTCCATTGTCGATGTTGGAGACAGGCTGGGACATTTTGTTTTTCTGGGTCTCGCGTATGATCTTGATGACGTTGAAATTGACGGGAAAGGTGCCTTTCAAGGAGGTTTTCTGTCACTCTTTGGTCAGAGACGCCCAGGGCAGAAAGATGTCCAAGTCGTTGGGTAACGTCGTCGATCCGTTGGACGTCATATCCGGTATTTCCTTGGATGCGTTGCACGACAAGTTGAAGATTGGTAACTTGGACCCTAAGGAAATTGAGAAGGCTGCCGCAGGCCAGAAGCAGTCCTACCCCAACGGTATTCCCGAATGCGGAACAGATGCCATGAGATTTGCCTTGTGTGCCTACACCACCGGTGGTAGAGACATTAACTTGGATATTTTGAGAGTTGAGGGCTACAGAAAGTTCTGCAACAAAATTTACCAAGCCACCAAGTTTGTTTTGGGCAGATTGGGCGACGACTACGTTCCACCTGCCACTGCTGGCAAGTCCGGAAATGAAAGCTTGGTCGAGAAATGGATTTTACACAAGTTGACAGATGCTTCGCGGGCCACCAACGAACACTTGGAGAATCGTGAGTTCTCCGAAGCCACTTCCGCGGTATACAACTTCTGGTACGATTTGTGTGACGTGTACATTGAAAACTCCAAAGCACTAATCCAGGAAGGAACACCTGAGCAGAAGAAATCCGCACAGGACACCTTGTACACATGTATCGACGGTGCATTGAAATTGATTCATCCGTTCATGCCATTTGTCACTGAGGAAATGTGGCAAAGGTTGCCACGCAGAGCCAGCGACAACGCTCCCTCGATTACTGTGGCTTCATATCCAGTGTACGAGAAGGATTTCGACGACGTGGATTCTTTGGATGCCTACGAGTTGGTGTTGAATATCACCAAGGGTGCTCGGTCCTTGTTGTCCCAATACAACATCTTGAAGAACGGTCAAGTCTATGTCGAGACCAGTGATGATACTGTGAGAGACATCTGTAAGGACCAGAAGGATTCGATTGTTTCTTTGATCAAGGGTGTTGAGAAAATCGATGTGCTTGAG
>JAKTYO010000007.1:42237-57997 GCA_030578735.1 Metschnikowia noctiluminum | reverse complement strand
GCACAGGACACCTTGTACACATGTATCGACGGTGCATTGAAATTGATTCATCCGTTCATGCCATTTGTCACTGAGGAAATGTGGCAAAGGTTGCCACGCAGAGCCAGCGACAACGCTCCCTCGATTACTGTGGCTTCATATCCAGTGTACGAGAAGGATTTCGACGACGTGGATTCTTTGGATGCCTACGAGTTGGTGTTGAATATCACCAAGGGTGCTCGGTCCTTGTTGTCCCAATATAACATCTTGAAGAACGGTCAAGTCTATGTCGAGACCAGTGATGATACTGTGAGAGACATCTGTAAGGACCAGAAGGATTCGATTGTTTCTTTGATCAAGGGTGTTGAGAAAATCGATGTGCTTGAGGCCGGTGCCAGCGTTCCTTCCGGCTGCGCTTTGAACGGTGTCAGCGCAAACACGAATGTACATGTGTTGGTCAAGGGCCAGATCGATATCGACGCCGAGATAAGCAAAGTTAGCAAGAAGTTAAGCAATACCCAAGAGTTGCAGAGCAAGTTGAAGGATTCAATCAGCAAGTTTACCGACAAGACGAAGCCAGAAGCCAAGGAAGCCGCTTTCAAGAGAGCGGAGAACTTCAAAGCTGAGGCTGAAGGTTATGAGCAGACAATCGCTATCTTGGAAAAATTGAAGCTTTAGAGAGGCTGGTGCGGTAGCAGGAAATAGGTAAGTATAATTGATCTTTTGAGCTCCACGAAATTGCTTTGTAGGTTTCAGTTCGGGTGGTGCGTCCACCACAAAGATGAAGACCTGGTGCCAAAGACTTGCATGAGTCAAAAGTGCAACGTTTTTGATATAGTTCTTGATTCGGTTCTTGATCTCCAGCTATGCTTTTTGTTGCTTGCTAAATCGAGTCGCACCATTTAAATGCTTCAGTTCCAATTTCATCAAATGAATTGACAAGTACTGCCAAAGATCTTATAATTGGCATCACTGTTCATCCCTTCAGGTGCCACTTTCAGTTTGCGTAACTCCTTTAATCGAGTTTCGAAGAGACTTAGAGTTGTTGCTCACATGCAATCTTTTACTTTACTTGTTCGAGCACTACTTTTCAGGGAATCTTCAAGGATATCCTCCAAGAAGCTTCAAACTTCTTCTTTAAAGCTTCAAGATTGAACAGACCTTTATGGGGCGTCATGGATATTCGGAGATTTTTCTCGGTGAAAGCAAGTTCAAAACTAATGAGCGTAAGGTATGAAGCTCGGGAACTCGTGAGGTATTTTGAAGTTTTGCTATTAGCCCCGAGGTTGTCTTCGGCTAGAAGGGTCTTCACAAATTTAAGCAAGAGTCTACACAGGCAATCCTGATGCAAAACTTATCTTCGATTTGAATTGTGAGCAAAAGTGCGGTTGAAAATCTAGATCTCACTCACTTTCTGAGTCCAGGAAATTATAGTACGTCTCCCTATTCAAGCCCCACTTTCCCTTCACGATTGAAAGAATCTAAAAGGGAACAGTGACTATAAAAGCTAACGATATCGCAATTATCTCTCTGAAAATAGTACAATTTTGCAAACGACCTTTCACCCAATGGATTTCGGAAATTTAATGAACAAAGGCAAGGAGGCCACAGCAGGAAAAGCGGACAAGTTCGATGCAAAAGATCTCCAGAAGGATGCAGAGAAAGCCTACAAGACATTCAACAGTACAGACGGAACGTATCAAGAAAAGGCAACGGCCGCGTTTTCAGAGTATCAAAAAGGACAGAAAGACGACAAGCCAGCAAATGAGCCCAATTTAGCTGAAGCAGACTCTGAAGACGCGAAAGCAGACCAAAAGCTGGCGTTGTAGGCCAAAAATTGCTAGTTCACTTATTGGTGTTTTGTATTAATTATGGTTTTTGAAAAAAAAAAAAAAACATTCGAAATGATATTATAATGCGTTTGACCATGAGTATTTGCAAGTTACGTTCAACGACGGCGTAGTTTCTCAAAAACGCAGTGTGTTGAAGTCTCCAGAAGTTTATGTATGCATAATGAACGCAAGATAGCATAGCAGACGTACTGATTATGACTTTTCACATTTCTTAGGAATTTCTGAATTTATGAAACTGGATATAAATGCAAGTCTTGGGATCCGGGGAGTGATCAGCCATAAAAAATGTTTCAATGCACCGTACATGAGGAAAGACATCAGTCTATTGAATCTGTACTTCTTGCAATCAAATAAGTTAGTGAGCTTTGTGTGAGTTAAGAAACGAGCAGAGCCTGAAACAATGTTAGTGGGCTCTTTTCCACGTGCCTATCTTTGGATTTCACCCTATTTTCAGTCCTTCGGTCTCCCTTTAGGGGAGATGAGGAAATGTGGACGGCTTCCAAAATTAATACATATTATTTAAAGACAAACAGTATTTGAAGATCCACAAAAATTCGAAGGGCTAAATGACATGCAATACATGTGTATCTTTTTTGTGGCTTAGCTCAATAGCTAAAACTGTATTTCTGATACCTTATTAAAGAAACAGAAAGATGAATCTTGACCAAAAGCGTCACCCTTGTTTCCCAAAAGCGCTTTCAGACAAGACCCCTGTGGAAAGACTTATACTTGCTTCTTACAATCTTCTTCAGCTTGAAGTGTGGTGTATTTTTGTTGGTAGCGTAACTGGTTTTGTTTATACTGCTCTTTTGTTTCACTCAATATTCATTCTTTGACTCACTGACCCGTGACTATTATCTCGTTACACTGATACTTACTCGTGCTGTTGGATCAAGTCAGAGCATGCATTATTTCAATATCTCATCTGGTGTAATATTTATCGAGCGTTTCTTGTGTCCTTCAAATCTTAAATCATACCTATTTTTTTTTTCGGCTACCTTCGTGGGATTGCCTAAAATAAAGTATTTGCGTGTTGGATCTACCAAGTTTGCCAATTCACCAAAGTAGATTTAAATGAAAGGCTACTCGAGGTACCAGAAACCGGTGCAGAGTTTGATTAGTGGGACATGGACTGGATTAAAGTCCAGAAGTCCAATGTAATAAGTGTAAGCACTTTGGCTCGCCATAACAGCTGCACACTTAATCGCACACCCGCTATTGATCAGAGCAAAAAATCAAAAGCAAAAAAGTCCGAACAGATACAAAAATCCGAACAGATACAAAAATCCGATCAGAAACAAAAAAAAACGATCAGAAACAAAATAACGATCGGAAACACATTAACGATCGGAAACAAAGTACCCAGTCACACACTTGCGATACAAGTATTCTCCAACTGAGAACTGCCTACCCTCTCTTTAACCAAATTCCTACTCAACTACTCATTTCTAGCCAATTCTCAATCGATTCGAAGTCAACACTTTATCACTATACTGAGCCATAGACTTCAATACAGACGTTTTTTTTTTTTTTGGTGGAACTCCATATCAAAGGACGCCGTAGATAGCAGACGTAGTGATACCCACGAGAGATCATCTATGAGCCACTGAATCTTCTTTTGCTGGGACTTGGAATGCTACGTTTCAAACAGCAGCACGCTACTTCCTCTGCCCCAGAATCCATTCCTATTTTTCTCGTTTGAGTTGTACATGTCTAATGTCCAGATGTTTTTTTTATCTGTTGTTATATTCTTATTGTTTCTTCTGTCTTGTTTTTTTTTCTTTTCTAAGTATCTTTTCCGTCCCCGCGCTGTTGTAGTGTACTGATCTGGACTCCATACAACTCGCACGCCACAATCAACTGTGCTATCTACTAAGCAAGTTTTGGGGTTCAAGGCTCTTCCACTTGTACCCTATACACCTTTATTTGTCTACCAAAACTGTCTTCTCAGCCCGAGATATTGATAGAACTTGGATTTTTGCCAACATTCAATTTTTCTTGGTTAGGGCGTCAGAATCCGGGCCCCCCAAAAGATATAGCACAATCTATATAAGCCGCGCCTTATCGGACCAGCAAACTACCTATCTATCCAAAACAGATTTCCTCGAAAAGAATATATATTCGGTATAAAAAAGCACTTTTCCACATTCCTGAATCTCTGTGATAACCACTGGACTTCTTTTTTTTTATCACCATCAATCCCCACTATCTCGACCCCTTTGAGTACCCAGTCTGGGACCTAATCTATCCTAACCCCTTGTCTTAGCCGCCTTCTATCCGACATCCACAACGATGTATCTGAACTGGATCCCACAGAACATCCAAAAACGCGTCTTTCTCTACATTTTACAGCAGCTCTCGCTCTTTTCCGGGATCGAGCTCCCGAATTTGGAGCAGGTGTCCTACAACAACATCCACCTTCGAGATGTGGCCATAGATCCCGACAAAATCTCCAAGATTCCTGGTCTCCGGCTCCGTCACGGCTTGCTCAAAAGTGTCACGCTCAAGGGGAGTGTGAAAGACGGCGCTCAACTCGACATTGCAGGTGTGGAGTTGGTGGTTGCGCCTCGGATCGATAATTTACGCCAGGATCTCGAGGATGCCCAGGCTCTGTTGGCGCAGAGCTCGGCTGACTTGACGCTGACAATCTTGTTTGATGGCTCTGTGTCCCCGGACCTCTCCTCTCTGATTCCAGGAGATTTCAGCTCGAATTCCGGGCTCAGACAAAGCACAACCTCTGTTGACGACCACAAACGGCCTGACCGTGCTGCAAATCTGTGTGATTCTCCAGATTCGGCCCTGCGCACTGCAACGGGAAATTCTCCCGGGATTTCCCCCAATTTTGCAGCAGAAACTTCTGAATTGCCAAGACGTTCGTCGTCTTTGGGAGGCGTCATGTCTAAAGCCATCGACATTGCTCTTCTGAAGCTCCAGATACGTGTGACGGACATAACAGTGAAGGTGGTCATTGAGCCCGTAGATCTTACCTTGAAGATCGACGAAATGATCTTTCACTACAAAGATGGAGTTAAGCTACTCGGCATAACGGGTGTCACTGTTTATGTTGGAAAGCCTTTCTTGGGATCTGATATCCGCGGGAGAGAAAGTAAGCCTCTGGAGAATGTGTCAGAGCACAAGGGTGTTGATACAAGAGAAGAAAAATATAGAAGGACGACTCACACAAAATCGAGCCGTGTTTCTAGCAATAGTGCTTTATCCTTGCACAAGCCCAAACAAACTGGCGCAAGTGAAAGTGGCCAAAGCAGTCAAAGCGAAAATAGTAACGAAGGCCAAGAAAGCAAGGATGTGGATGAAAGCGAGAGTGTGGATGAGAGCGACAGTGCTGAAGAAGACATTGACTCAGACGGACTGGAAAACGGCTCTTTAATGGACAGTATGGTCTTCACTCACGAGGAGGCGAGCTCGATATACATGAGTGCCACTTCTCAAGTATTGAACAACCGCTCTGAATCTAGCCCGCTGCAGGACGATCAGTCTTCCGATCTCATCAGTTTGATGCATATTGACTGTGTCGATGTTCTGTTTGAGAGCGTTTCTCCACTCGAGAACATAAACATTGCTATCCACACAGTGAACATTGCCGCAACTCCCTTATTCCCAACAATTTCCCTTGTTTTGACAACACTTACAAAGCTTTTTAAGCTCAGCATTCACCAGCTCAAAAAGCAGCAATCCATAAATAAACATGCTTCCAAATCGAGCCCCAAAACGCACGCGGAAAGTGACCATGGCTCTGCTGACATGAAATCGGAAGGAGGTTTTGATGGAAACATTTTACAAAAGCTCTCCTTGAAAAAGCTAGAGTTAAGTCTTACGTCCGCTCTTGATCAGCAAGGTAGTTTTGCGTCGTCTGAAGATGACGTTAGTTTTATCTTCAACAACTTCACCATGAAGCTCAAGAGTGCAGATATGATGTATGGCGGACTTGAGACATTCAAGATAGTGAGGTATATTCAAGGGTTGAAAAGTAATGTGTTTCTGTTCAGCTCAAAACTGAAGTCTCTGTTTGAAACCGGGAGCGCATCACACCAAGCGCCTCCAGTTTCTGAATCATCCAAGTCGATAAGAAGAGCTGACATACGATTTGAATATTCAAAATTAACCAAAAACAATACGGCGGTAGCCTCTGACCTTACGATTCTTGTCTCTAAGCCAGGCTTTATGACGATCGATGCCCTGGTTCTAAAATGCTTTCTCGATCTCTCGTCTTGGGTCTCCAGAGTAAGGGGACATATAAGCAGCTTTGCGAAATTTCTTGACCAACTTGACAGACTCCTCAACCCACGACTAACCGCTTTGAGCGGAGTTGCTGGCTCGTTGGGGTCTAGTCAAATTGTTATGCAGACGGCTTCATTCAATGTCGATGTCAAACTCTCAGAGACGAGCAATTTGGCCTGCAGTATTCTCCCCATATCATACGATAAGGATTTAGACATGCTTACTATACCACGAATGTCTGTTTCTTTCTCACTCGAGACAGAAGAAATACAAATCTTACAAGTCTCAGACATTCGCTTACACTTTGAGGTCGCTAGGCTCGATTCTTTTTACTTCTGCGCTACAATTCCTGTTCCTCAGAGAGTCCCTTTGATATGCTCGACATCCGTTGAGATTTTAAATATCACCGGCTCCATGACTTTTGTTGAGCTGATTCTTCTTCAAGCCCAAGTGAAAACGTTCTTGAGTAACCTTGAAAAAGCAGCCTCATTAGATTATGAAAAAGCTGGTTCTATCCAGAGGACTAACCCGAAACCTTCTGTCGCCGCACAACCCAGTCTATTAAGTTCTGTTTATTTGCCCCAAAATAGACACAGGCGCTCGAATGGTACACGGGTTATGTTTGGTGATGGACTGAAACCTGCGGTGAGCCTCAGACTTCTGATTCTCCTGTTCCACTTTACTGTCACAGACATCAACGACTACTTTAGTGGTCTTGATTTTCACTTTAACAAGCTTGACGTTTATTCCCATTCTGGCACATGCTGGGGTCAATTTCTCTCAGTAAAGATAAATCGCACGCTGGTCAATGAAACATTAGTGAGCCAATTTTCCAAAAGCGACATTCCCGTGCTTCAGTTTCGATACAAAGGAGATGACAAGCCTGTTCTCGAATTGGCATGTCGCGGGCTTTTGATTGACTACTATGTGAACTGGCTCAATTTATTGAACAAAGGCAAGCCCGGAAATCAGCGTGCGTCGAGCTTTGAAGAGAAGCTAGGTAGTCAGACCCCGCATGGAAGTTTTAACTTCAAAACTCGCCTTACCTATTATGATATTTGTTTTGGTGTCGTTCCAGGGAGATTACAGAGTAAACTTTGTTTGACCTGTTCGAGTGGAAGCCTGGAAATATCATCGACGAACAATCACTTGTCTTTCAAAAGTTCTTTTCGTGATCTCGAGCTCCTCATTGTCGACGATGTCAGTCAAATCAAATCTCCAAAGGCAGATGTGACGTTTCACGCCAGGTTGCTTGACATGGGCTTTGTGGATGTTGGCTTCATAAACTTAGCTCATACGGGCATCACGATCGATTTGAACTCCAGCTCTATCCAATCTACTTCTTTGGATGTCGCAGAGCAACATGTCAACGTCGACTTAAGGATCAATGTTGATCGTGTCTGTATCAATCTGTGTTCTGACTCTGTGTATTGTTTGTTACAGACTCTCAATGATCTCAAAGAACCTATTATTTATAAGGATGAAGAGAAGTTTCGGGTGCAAGTCAACGAGGACTTCGAGATGCCAAGTGATATATTCGAAACAATGAAATCACCCATAACTTCACATTTGTGTCAGGGCTACGTCTTCAAAACTGACGGAAGTCAAACTAAGCAAGATGAAGGAAGGGACAGTCTTTCAAGTAAAGTGGAGAAAATGAAACTCGAGGATAGAATTTTCGAGAATATTCCTGCCCTCCAGCTAGTGGAAAGTCACTTCAAGGAAAAAGAGCATGCCTCGCTGGTTTCGATATTGCCCCTTCTTTTGTCATTCAACGCTAAACATATCGAGATATTTCTACATGATGGTTATGACTGGAAATCAACGAGAAAGTCAATTAAAAGTGCGGTGAGGAAGCTCGAAAAGCGATTTTCGGTGTCAGAGAGTGAAAAAAATGATGGAAGCCAAGATGTTGAGTACCAGAAGCTTCGTAAAACTAAAACAACTGAATTGAACTCACATTCGAGCTTCTCGGATCATGACGACAAAGATTCGAATGAAAACCCGGCAGACTTCTTTCTCAAACAAACCTTGTATCAGTCTATCTGTATCGAGGCGGATACGGAGAATGGGGCAAGTAACCTCGTTGAGCTCATTAATGCTCAAGTAGGTGGTGAAGACTTGGTAAGCAGGCACAGCGAGGCTCACCCGAACGTGAAAATCGACAAAACTTTCAAAGATCTCAAGCTCAAGAGGTCTCGGAATCACAAGATATCTGCTGAAATGCACAATCTTAGCTTGACGTTGAAAACTTTCGACAACAAAACTCCATTACAATCAACACTGTCGCTAATATCAGAAAAAGAGGTCGTGAACAGCATATTCATAAAACTAGATACCATGGAGATTAAGGACAATGTCGCATCATCGACGTGGAACAGAATGTTGACCTACCTCAATGCTCTCGGTGATAGGGAAGCCGGAACTAACATGCTTGAACTAAGCATCACAAATGTTCGGCCGGACTCGCGAATGCCTTTCACCGAAGTGGTTGCATCCTTGAAGATACTCCCACTTAGACTTTTTCTCGATCAAGATACACTTCGGTTTGCTCTACGCTTTTTCGGATTCAAAGATTCTAGATTCGCTTTACCGGTCGACGAAATTCCGTATGTGCAAAAACTCACAATTGAACCACTTCGGGTGAAGTTTGACTACAAGCCAAAGTCTATAGACTATGCTGGTATTCGGTCGGGAAACAACGCAGAGCTTGCGAACTTCTTCATTTTAGATGGGTCTGATCTAAAGCTCAAGAGAGCAGTCTTGCATGGTGCTCATGGATTAACGAAAGTGGGTCTTGGTCTTGCACAAATTTATGGACCGTACATCCAAAAGCATCAAATATCCGGTCTTCTCTCTGGTCTCTCGCCTGTGAAGTCCATTCTCAATGTGGGGCTGGGAGTGCGAGACCTTGTGAGTCTTCCAATTGAAGAGTACAAGCGCGATGGAAGATTTCTTTACGGTTTGCAAAAAGGATCTTTATCATTTGCAAAGATCACGACGAATGAGCTTTTGAGATTAGGGGTGAAGCTCGCGTCCGGGGCACACGTTGTTTTAGAGACTCTGGAAGAGTATTTCGGAGGAGAAGGTGCCTCGGCCCGCGAGCCCGCAAAAAGATCTTCAGGCCAGAAAAAAAAGCCTGTAAAGCCACCAAGGCCCGATGGGACTAAGCGGAAAGATTTACTACAGTCGTCGCAGATTTTGAAAGATTCTGTCAGACATGACTCCACGCAATTTTCCAGGCCGATACAGTATAATCATCTGGCAATCGACGAGGTAGACCTGGAACCGGAATTGGGGCAGCGTGAATCCCCCATTTTGGTGTTTGATGAAAACAGTGAGGATGAAGAGAACGACGAATATTTAGTTGAGGAGGCAGGCAAGAAGAGTACAAGTCTATACAGCAATCAGCCAGCGAATGCCAAGGAGGGATTGAAGTCAGCACTTAAAGCTATGGGAAAGAATTTGAAAGGATCGAAAAGAAAGATCGGCGTTCTCAGGCGTGAATTGAAGCATGCAGACACCTTTCAGGAGCAGGTTGTCTCGGTTGCCAAGAATTCGCCTGTGATAGTCATACGACCCTTGATTGGCGGAACCGAGGCGATGATGAAAGCTCTCATTGGCATAAGCAACGGCATTGACTCGCGGTCATTGCAGGAGAGCCACGACAAGTACAGGACGAGCGACGAGCCGGAGTAATGGCCTTTGCAATTATGACCGCTTTAAGAGAAGCCGAATTGGTCATTGAAAATAATTTTTCATAGTTCCTGCGTTAACAGGCCACACAAAAGAAAAGAGCCCGAGTATGAAAATGAGAGAACTCTTTAACGCATACTAATCTTGAAAAAGTCTGGTACTCTAAGCGTTTTCTTTCACGGATTTGCCGCGGCAGTGTCCGCGGTGCCTGAGAATCGTCGCGGCATCGGTCAACTTTTCATGCCTCTGATAACAACATCTCGAGCAATGCCGTGAAGACTGCATGCGAAAGCTGTCAGGACTGAATGCCCGCCCTCCATCTCCGTTTATCATCTGTGATTTCAGGCGATTATCCATCAGCAAATCCACACTAACGACGAGCGTTCAATTTGGTCCTTTTTTACAGCTCGAGTCGCAAGTTCTCTCGGCATGGAAAAGTTCAGCAAACACGCCGTGTCCAAAGCACTTCTCTTCGCCGTGCGAGTCGTAACCTTTTGCGGAAGTCTTCAGCGCATCAAGACGGAGTTGCGTGATGGACACGGCTATATGCAAAAGCGCATACGGCAGTTAATTTCTTTTTCTCCAATTTTTTTTTTTTTTTCCTCTTACCTCAATGCGCTTTGCACCTATATCTGTTGCTGGAGACCCGTCCCCAGACTTAGGGAATATCGTTCTTTTCTAAGTTTGATCAAACTTGTCCTTTGGATCTAGCACCTGCGTCACTCCTCTTCAGCATTTTCCCAAATCCATCGCTCAAGAATCAAGAGAGATGTCTGATCAAATCCAAGCCAAGAAAAGTCCTCTGATGTTGGAGGCAAACTTCGACACAGAGAAAGAGTTGAAAGACTTGTCCTTCGATGTGCACGACTCGGATCATGAAGCTTCTACTGCTGAATCCCTCAGCAAAATGCAAAAGTTGAAGCTCAGGTTTCCCTGGTATAGAATTGCAGTGCATGTGTTTGTTGGGTGCTTTTTCCTGGCCTGGTGGCTCTCGATCATCATTCAGAAGAAGCACAGGCATCAATGGTTGATTCCAACTATTATTTGGGGTATGATCATGGTACGTTTGATCTCATGGCACACCAGGATCTTGAAGAGAGCCCTCGCGTTGGCACAAATTGGCTGGAATTTTGTTTGTGACATTGTGTACAACAAATTGTTTCCCAAGAGAGTACAAAGGTTGCTCGTAGGAGGTGCAATTACTCTCGCTGTCATTTTGCTCGGCACTTTTGTTTCTCCAGAATCGCAGTATTCCAAGAGGAAGGACAGAGTCGTGTCGTTTTTCGGCCTTGTTGTGGCTATTGCGTGCTTGTTCCTCACCTCGAGAAATAGATCCAAGATCAACTGGAACGCTGTGATAGGTGGTGTTTTGATGCAATACATCATCTCTTTGTTTGTATTGAGGACCAAGTGTGGTTACGATGTGTTCAATTTTATTTCTACTTTGGCAAGAGAGTTGTTGGGATTTGCCAAAGACGGTGTCGCTTTTTTGACAAACTCAGAGGTTTCTCACTTGGGAATGTTCTTCTTCACAGTATTGCCAGGAGTTGCTTTTTTCGTTGCATTTGTTCACATTTTTTACTACTATGGTGTCGTACAGTGGTTCGTCTCCAAGTTTGCCAAATTTTTCTTCTGGAGTTTGAGGATCTCCGGTGCCGAATCCATCACTGCATCCGCTTCTCCGTTCCTCGGAATTGGTGAGTCCGCCATTTTGATCAAAGATTTCCTTCCTTATTTGACCATTGCCGAGTTGCACCAAGTCATGACCTCGGGTTTCGCCACAATCTCCGGTGCCGTGCTTGTCGGTTATATCGGCTTGGGTTTGAGTGCTCAAGTGTTGGTGTCGTCGTGTGTCATGTCAATCCCAGCCTCGATCGCTGTATCAAAATTGAGATGTCCTGAAACTGAGATCTCCACAACAAAAGGCAGTGTCAGATTCACAGAAGAGCTAGATGAAAGCAAAAAGGCAAAGAACGTCTTGCAAGCTTTCTCCGACGGTGCCAACTTGGGCCTTATTACAGCTGCCACAATGATGATCCAGTGCTTGTGCATCATTGCTCTTGTGGCTTTGTTTAATGGAATCTTGACCTGGTTTGGTAAGTTCTGGAACATCCATGCGTTGACTTTGGAGTTGATCTTTAAGTACATCTTCTACCCAGCAACTTTCTTCTTGGGCGTGCCCAGAGACGAGATCCTCATGATTTCAAATTTGATTGCCAACAAGTTCATTCAGAATGAATACGTCGCTTACAGCATGTTGATCAACAATGCGCCCTACAATGCTATGTCTAAGAGAGGAACTCTCATTGCTACTTACGCTCTTTGTGGATTTGCCAATCTTGGGTCTATGGGTATCACTTTGGGTGTGTTGAACACCTTGAGTAAAGGCAAGAGATCTGGAGATATCGCCAAGAACATTACCTCTGCGTTGTTTTCTGGGTTTATTGCCACCATGATGTCTGCCGCTGTTTCGGGAATGGTGATTAACGATTCCTCCTTTTGAATTTTCTTATAGAACCGAAGCGGGCAAAAACATGCTTTCGTCTCCTGTATTATAGCCAACGAACGAAGTATAAAGACAAAGCCTAGGCCATCATGCGCTACAAATGCGAAGTTGATACCTCTACAATTTGATGAGCTATGTAGAGGCAGGGTAGGTCAGCTGGGGTTTGCTTCGAAGTATATCGATTTAGAGTGCTGGCGCTCTATTCACCGTAGCAAGTTATGCATATTTAATTCTAAACGACTTCGTTGATTATCTACTTTGCCATTCACATTCGAGGTTCCGACTCCACGCCAGATGACCTTGCTCTCAGAATTCATTAATACTTTGAGATTATTTTATAGTGAAAATTTTGAGGAATTTCATCGTGTTCCTCATGAACGCAGGCAATGTAAGATTGGTTTGAACATTTACGAGCAAATTTAATTTCAGTGCGTCTCACAAAGATCTCTGCAGTTGCAAGAAATCTAGACTTCTACGGACTTAGCACGGCCACGTCTGGTTTGTGTCTAACCTTAGATACGTGAAGTGGTTACGTAATCCGTTTGAAATTAATTGAATATATGGTCCCGCAGGCATTCACTTTGATTTCTAATCGTGCTATTCTCTTTGAGTGAGTATATAGATGTTGCCCCACATGATAAGTCACTGACAAAGACAACAAACATCCGTTTACATCCCTTTTTCAAAAAACACCGACTGATAATGATTTAGCAACACATTGTATTAATGAGACAAAAATTGACAAATACTTAATTTCTCGGCTGATGCACGTGCAAGATGTGTCTATCTCCGACATTCAATCACTCTCATTTCAAATCCATTTCATCTCGAAGAGTGGGGTAAATCCGCCGAGCTCACTCGGCACTAAGTGTGACGAAGAGTCAGAGATAACCGTGGCTAGCCCATTGTATAATTCGAGAGGCATACTTCAAACACTTCTGAATCGTCCAAATTGGGCACCATCTCAAGTGATCCAGTAAATTAGTAACGACTCTAATGTCAGATTCTGAATAACAAAACGCCCTGTAGTCTCCAGATTTCTTTTCCACGCCTCTGGATTCAATCTTGGCCGATTTCACATTTTGAGCAAATATTGCTCTAGCCGGATTCGATGGCCTGAGTCAGGTTCTCAGAATTGCTTTGTTTTTCTTTGCTTGCTTTGAAATCCGGCTCTTTGCTTTGTATTCTGGCTGATTGCTCTGCGGTTAGGCTATTTAACAAGAACGGCCCCTCTGCCTTTCGCCTTTTACTCATTCTCCACAAAACATTTTGACACTATGAAAAAACTTGCTCTTCTTTTTTACGCCGCAACCCTCTTTGGGGCGGTCTTCTCTGTCCCTGTTGATCCGGATCAAGCAGTGGAAGGCCTGGAGCCTGCTGCCCCTGTCAATTTCTCTGAGCCCAGCTCACTTGTGATACCCAAAACCGACATGTCTGATATTTTGACCGACGAGGAGAATGAGGCAGGATATCAGAACATCACGCTCACGCTTGTTCCCACGCCTCCGCTGTTCTTGTTTGATTATTCCAAGGGACCTTGGGCGTATAGTATCGACAAAAAATTCGAGAGCTTCTTTGAAAGTCTCCGTGGTATGGTCACGGAGCTGGGTTACGACAAGGCCAAGTACATGGCTGCAAAAGATACTCTCAAGGCCGATTTTGCGGTCTTGAAAGAGTTGCTTCTGACTCCACAGCTTTACCAGGCAGCCCAACCGGGGGTAAAAGAGATTTTCAATACCACCGCCTATTTTTATCTGTTGATGCGGTATCATGAAGCGTTGCTCCTCAAAGATGAGGAACATGAGTTTGACAAGCACGATGCAAAGTGTGTGACCTTGTTCATCAAGCAGCTTGAATTCGAGATTTCTTTGCTTGGATTTCTTGAATTTGATGGTACTTTCAAGCCCGACGTCAACAACGGAGACCCAGTCCAAAACTTGCAAACTGTGAGAGACAGGGCTCGCGAGCTCGAGCTCCAACTAGGCCGGCTTTTCTTTGAGAAAACTCAAGTATTTGACTTTACCATGCGGGCCTTCTCCAGAATCAAGGACCATATACACAAGTTGGAGGCTTTTGTAAGAACTAGTGCTTCCGAGATGACCAGCAAGCTGATTTCAGCGGATCTAATGAGTTTGACTGGGTTTTTGACTGTTGGGTCTGGAACAGCTCTGGCATCTGATGCTCTCCCATCTCTCTCAGAGAACTTCCTTTCTGTTTCCGAGACTGAAGCTCTTCCATCTCTCTCTCGGACTCTCTCTGAGAGTAACCATTTTGTTTCCGAAACTGGAGCGCTTTCATCCTTTCTCGAAAGTACCCTTTCTGAAGCTCTCCCAACTCTCTCTGGGAGTGGTCTTTCTGTTTCCGAAACTGGAGCTCCTCCATCTCTCTCTGGGAGTGACCTTTCTGTTTCCGAAACTGGAGCTCCTCCATCTCTCTCTGGGAGTGGTCTTTCTGTTTCCGAAACTGAAGCTCTCCCATCTCTCTCTGGGAGTGACCTTTCTGTTTCCGAAACTGGAGCTCCTCCATCTCTTCTTGAAAGTGCCATTTCTGAAGCTCTCCCATCTGTTTCCGAGAATGACCTCTCTATTTCCGAGACCGGGGCTCTCCCAACTCTCTCTCGGGCTCTCTCTGAGAGTAACCAATTTGTTTCCGAAACTGAAGCGCTTTCATCCTTTCTCGAAAGTACCCTTTCTGAAGCTCTCCCAACTCTCTCTGGGAGTGGCCTTTCCGTTTCCGAAACTGGAGCTCCTCCATCTCTCTCTGTGAGTGACCTTTCTGTTTCCGAAACTGGAGCTCCCCCATCTCTCTCTGTGAGTGACCTTTCTGTTTCCAAAACTGGACCTCCATCTATGTCTGGAAGTCTTCTTTCTATTTCCGAAACCGAGGCTCTTTCTGAGGCAAGCTCGATATTTGACCCGGCACTCCCTTCTTTATCCGAAACTGCTGTCGAAACGGGAACGTCTCCAGAGGCTACAGACTCCAATCTAGTTGGGGATCTTGCTTCCACGCTTGAAGAACTGGCAGGCACTGAAACTCCTGCTATGGCTTCTGCCGTTGCCTCGGCACTTGAACAAGTTTCAGGCACTGCCATGGATCCTGTTGGAATTGCAAATACCGCTGGTTCGGGAGTCTTAGAAGACACTGAAAGTTTGGCTGATTCAGGTACTATCTCGCCGAACACCCGCAGAAGCCTTGACGAAGTCACAGAAGGAAACGCCACTGACCCTGAAATTGTTCTGACAATGTTGAAGAGCTACGAAGAAATCCAGAACCTTGCCGCTAGATTAGACTCGTTGATCGAGAAGGCCAAAACTATGGATTTCCCCCAGCTTGAAGAAGAAATAGAGGCTACCAAGCAAGAGTTTGAGACCACGCAACTCCATGCAATTCGGTGGGGCAAGCTTGTCATGCCTGAGGTGACTCACTTTCACGCATTGATGAAACAGAGCCTCGCCAAGCTCGACGAGGTGAACGCCATTTTCACGGA
>JAKTYO010000007.1:0-32417 GCA_030578735.1 Metschnikowia noctiluminum | reverse complement strand
AATTTGACTGGGCATAGAAGAGAAACTTGTCCAGATGTCACAAAAAAGGTATGAAGTTAGTTTACCGGGAAGTGAAAGAGAAATGTTTATTCAAAGCTGAGAAATGAAAAAGCACCTCTGCCTGATTCGAGCTCTTGAAATCTCGACATGTAAAGCACTCGAAAGCACTCCTAATTTTTTATCAAATTATTCAAAAAATACCTGCGTGTTACATCTCTACATACTGAAGATTTCAGTCAAAAAACCTTCGTAATGACGGAGCATGGGCGAATCTAAAATGGGCCATTTCGCAAAGTATTTGTCTCGATTTGGGGGGAGTCTCAGTACGCAGGGAAGTACGTTATACGCTCGTAGGCATTCCTGCAACGTTAGGTCACAATTAATTAAGGTGTATACGTCTAAAAGCAACTCCATCATTTATTGTGTGGACAGCCCATAAGATTGTGAGCCATGGTCTCCGCATGATTCTTCGATTTAGTGAGGATCAATTTTAATTCTTTCCATCAATATATGAGTTGATTTTCCAATACCGAGTTCGCGATGGATTGGCCGTAAATGACTCATGAAAGAAAGGCAAATTGAAGACGGCTATAAACTTGTGCTTTGGTGTCTGGCGAAAAGGTTTCGTGCCCCAAATGGCAGAGACCATTCGCTCTTTGTCTGGCGAACGGACGTTACATGAATGTGCAAATGCACGCATACTCGAAGACTGCCATTTAGAAAGCCAGTAGTTTAGCTCAATATGTCTTATGTTGTTTGTTTGCCATTTTGTGATTGAGTTCATGAAAGTGCAGATACTCTTGGCCGATCTTATGGTATTGAAAAAGTAGACTCCTCTATTTCTCACCTCTCCATTCTATGCGAAATGGCACCAAATGACCCCATCGGACTTTACGGCTACAGTAAGTTCTTCTCATAATACTCTGAGCAATATAAGAATCTAGTTCTGGAATCTAGTTCTGGAATCTAGTTCTGGAATCTAGTTTTGGAATCTAATTTTGCTGAAGCGATTCCTAAAGAAAAGCAAAAAAAAAAAAAAAAAAAAGGTTTGTGACCTTTGTCAGTGTGCTTGGTGACTGTTCCTAGTGAGCGTACTTTGAAAGCGTGCCACTGCTAGACTCTTATAATCGATCTGAAGATCTCCTGTCCTTCAGTGAAGCATCGACCGTGGCCCCTAAAGCCTCATAGTTCTAGCCTTGAGCTCAGTCAACTTAGATCTAGACTATTCATTCATAAGTGATATGCTCGCGGAATCCCCGTTAGAGATTTTTTTTACTTCAAACTCGTTCATTACATCATTCGAGATTTTTCTTGGGTCAGATCGATGAGCCTAATACGAATTGGTGACTCGAGTAGAGCGGGCTCAAGACATTGGAAAAGCTCAGTAAAATGTCTTCATTCTAATGAAAAGCGAAACACTTGCCGGTATTCGAATAGTCGTATTCTCATAGTCGCTTACTCGAAGAACCACGACTGCTGTCATGTCTCATGAGTCAACAAGATAACGAGAAAAAAGATCAGAAAAGATAATGGAGTCGTTCACCCGCTTTCTATGAAAAAAATATTCTTGAAGCCAAGGTGTCTCTGGTCACGTGAGTGATATCACGTGGAGGTGGCACCCGCTCTCAACCTTAAACCCAAAACGACTCGGATCTTTCATTTCAAACCCCACAATTATTTTGGCACACGTCGAAATCGATTATTCACGTCTCTGGATAAGTTGACGCAAACCACAAAAGAATTGCATTTTCTCTTCAAAGTCAAATAGACTCCCTTTTACAGGTCAATTGGAAGATCCTCTTGTCGGCGTTTAACTCAGCCTCTGATCGTATAAAGGGCAATCATTTTGCGTTCATTCTTCACTCAAGTCTCTGCTAGATCGACCAGATTATCAAATTCTCAATGCCTGACAACCCTGCCTTGGCAAGCAGCCTTTCTAGTATCCGGCATCAAGCCAAACTCATGCGTGATAACTTGGCTGAGGGTCACCTTATGCAAGCGCTTAAAAACTGCGTTAATTTTCTGAACGAGTTGAGATCGCTGGCGTTCTCGCCCAAGGAGTACTACGAGCTCTACATGGCTGTGTTCGATGCTTTGGAAGCTTTCTGCAGCTACCTTGTCCTGCTGTACAAACTGAAACAATCCAAGAATAAAGACACCCCTTTTCTCACCGATTTGTATGAATTGGTGCAGTATTCGGGCAATATTGTGCCGCGACTCTATCTCATGATAGCAGTAGGCTCGACATGCATGGCTGTTGACAACTCCTCTGCCAGGGACATCATGAAGGACATGATTGAAATGTGTCGAGGGGTTCAGCACCCAATTCGTGGTTTGTTTTTGCGCCACTACCTATGTCAGCGCAGCAAAGACTTGTTTCCCATGTCGAGTAAGGAGGAATTCGATGATACTGTGGATTTTCTCGTGGCCAACTTCGTCGAAATGAACAAGCTTTGGGTGCGCTTACAGCATCAGGGCCATCTGAGCGAGCGCGAGTTGCGCTATCGCGAGAGAAAAGAACTCAAGATTCTCGTGGGCTCGAACTTGGTGCGTTTATCACAAGTCGTGGACGATTTTTCGGCCCCAGATTACTCCGCGGCGCTGTACTACCATGATAAGTTATTTCCTGTGATAACAGAGCAGATTGTCCAGTGCAAAGACCACTTAGCGCAAAGCTACTTAATCGACGTAATTGTTCAGATCTTCCCGGACGAATACCACTTTGCCACATTAGACCTCTTGCTCAACGACGTGTTTTTGAAAATTCACCCTATGCTTAAGAAGTCTGAACTTGTGGCTGCTTTAGTCGACCGTTTTGTCAACTACCGCAAATTTGAAGGTGGCTTGTCCGAAGAGACAGAGAAGCTCAATCTCGAGAACTCGGACTCAATGTATTCCTTCTCAATTGATGACGTCTTTGCGTCATTTTGGAGCTTCTACTCAAACTTACGCTCACAAGAGCCGCCTTTGTCGCAGAATGAGCTCGTCCCTATTCTCCAGCTGCTTGTCAAGTTATTACTTGCCTTTGACGCAACAAATGTGCTGCACCTTGACAAAATCTACGAGTCTGCCGCACAAGATCTCAAATCGCTGGTCTCAGAAAGCGAGTCAGATAACAGTTTACAAATGGCATGGAAAGAGCTCTTGATGACTCCCGTCGAGCATTTTGCTTCGGTGAAAGATCTCCTCGAGCTTCCTTTCTTTCATGAGCTCTTTTCAAAGATAACTGACCCCCATTTGCAGAGTCTGTTGGCCTGTGACATTGCACAAAAACTTTTGGTGTCGGCGCCACATCAGAAGTTTTTGCTCACCTCAACGGAGGATATTGATACTGTTTTCAAATACCTACAGGTTCTTGTTTCAGGCTCCGGGACTCAAATGAACACCTCAAAGGACCTAGGGGTCGAGAAAACTATAAAGGTTGATGGAGGGGAAAAGCTCATCACGCCAGAGTTTTTAAAAGTGCAGGAAATCATCTGTAAAGTGCTCCATTTAATTGGGCATAATGACGATTTAAAGTGCCTTTCGAATTTATTCTTTGTCAAGAAGAGGTACTTGAGCAAATCTCCTGAAAACATCGTCTACACCTATCCTACACTTGTGACGCGCATGTCAAATATCTTGCGAATTTATGGCTATCGTCAATTAGCACGAGAGAAGTCGGCCCAGATCGAACAGCAAGACCGCCTCATCACCAGTAGCTTAAAAAACATTTCGATAATCATGGATGAGCTTTATCAGCATCATCAACAATTCAATGCCGAGCTTATCTTGAAGCTCTATCTCAACTTAGCAAGCGTCGCAGACCAGCTACGTCAAGAAAATATAGCCTTTGAGTTATTCAGCCAGTGTTTTGTGGTTTATGAGGAAAATCTTGTGCTTGCGTCCTCTCATGGTCAGACCATTAATCCACACGATTCCATGGGCGGGTCACTATCATATCAAGCTGTTCTCATGATAGCCAATAAGTTAGCAAGCTCAAGGTTTTTCAGCAGGCAAAGCTATGATGCACTCATCACGAAAGTCACGCTTTACGGCTCCAAGTTATTGAAAAAGCAAGACCAATGCCGCTCAATCTACCAGTGTGCCCATTTGTGGTGGTGGTGCGATCTTTTAATTGAGGGGTCCTCGCCAACTACAGACGAAGTATTAGATAAAAGTCATTTTGAAGTCGAAACTGTGGAAGAGCTTGGCAACTCAAATGGTGCTGAAGCCATTGATCCGACTTCGAACTCTCCAGAATTGCAAGCCGCTTCCAGCCTTAGGCTATATCGAGATGCCAAACGTGTCCTTGAATGTCTTCAAAAAGCTTTGCGCGTTGCCGACTCTTGTATGGACCCATTCTTACTGTTGAAATTGTTTGTCGAAATTCTCAACCGATGTTTGATCTTCAATTTTTACGAAAATCACATGGTTGACTCCCGGTACATCAGCGGGCTTATTGATTTGATCCGTACAAACTTCGCGAACTTCGATGAGAATCATTTGTCAGGTGTGGACGATGATCTGGAGGCAAAACTTTTGAAGCGCATAAAGCAATTGTTTGACCGCACGCTTGATAACTTACGAAGCCATCAGGATTCCACAAACAGACTACAAGATATTGCATTATGATTGAATCCGGCTTTATATACTAGATAAGGCTAGCATATCATTTGCGCCATTTTGATCTGAGAAATATATCGACCTTTTGAAGAAGGGAGGAGCTGATTTGTAGGGTTGCATCGTATGACGACGTTGGCTTGCTCACGCCATTCTGGAGTGCGGCGCCGCGACAATCACATTGCTATCTCCTGCATAAAAGTCACCTACCACCCTTGAATGAATTAGAGGCGTAAGAGGCGTGCCACAGAGCTCGACTCCATTATTTGCCATCCAACTACGCATACTCAGTTATATCCAGTAATGAGTAAACATTTGGCCAAGGATATTGCAGTCTGGAACAGATTAATGTATGGCATTCCACGCCAGCCAATGGAAGAAGCTGGTGAACGCATCACGGAGAAATCATTAAATGATCAGAAGCGCCCTGTCGAAACTCCCGTTAGAAGGACCCGTGGGAACGGGGTGCTCATGAAGATTTTGGGAGCAATCGCTTTCGTAGCTTTCCTTTTCTCGCAGATTAATGTCGAGATTGGTCAATTGTGCTCGAATGAAGTGTACATTGGACCAACTCAATTGAAGAATTACGGTGGTTTTGTCGATGATGGAGCTATTGAATCCAGCGACGCTGAGCCCAAAGAGATCTTCGAAGTCTCTTTTCCTTTTATCCCAAAGACTAGATATGGTAAGCCCGTGCACTCGCAAGTTTTGGTTGACCACAAATTTGACTCGTGGGGACATCCCAGCTTCACCAAATTTTCTCCCCCCAAAGATGTTAGATACAACAAAGTAGTCTTGACGCTCAACACTTCAGTGAGCGGTGTACAATATGACCGTTTGGGGCATCTTTACGTCGACGGCGCAGAAATCTGGAGAACTTCTACCATCGAGCCAGGTCACAAGTCCGTGTTCTCCTCGCACAAAAAAGATGTGTCGCAGTACGCTAGCTTGTTCAGGAGAGATCTGGAGATTGTCTTCCAATTGGATAACTTAGTGAGCGGTAATTTGACGGGCGCTTTCCACGTACAGCTCCATGCTGACTTCTATCTCAGCGAAAGTGTGCACTCTGAGTCTAAGCATGAACATACGGGCGGTAACCACACACTTCTCGATGAGAAGTACAAGTATTTTGATACCCGCAAGGCTGCAGACCAAGTGTTCCCCTTGACTGAGAAGAATGCCTCAGAGTACCCTCCTATCAAACACCTCCCTTATCAAGGATTCTCGGTTCCTCTTCCCAAAGTCTCACATAACACCACTCGTTTGAAGTTATCTATCTTTGCGAGCGGCAATTCTCACGAGGAATTCTGGTACAACAACGTCTTGGATAAGTACATTGACCGGTTTGAAAAGGACGGGACTCTTTTCCACGGCCATGGGCCCCTCAGATTTGTGAATGTCTGGGTTGATGGGAAGAAAGTCGCCTCGCAAACACCCCAGCCTTTTATATTCACCGGGGGATTTTCGCCTGCATTGTGGAATTCGGTGGTTCCCGTGAATGCGTTTGACTTACCAAGCATTGATCTCGATATTTCAGGTTTGTTGCCACTTCTCTGGGATTCCAAGCCGCACGACTTGAAAATCCTGGTCGACAACGGTTTGGACGAGGTCAAGGATGAATCTTCCGGAATTGGTAATGACTGGATAATCAGCGCGAACTTGTTGACCTATGAGAATGCCGAAATTTCGCTGTCTTCGGGCGAGATTCTCGTGATCGATGACAAGAAGCAGGCCAGTTCCATTGGAATCTCTTTGCCATACACCTCCACTTTACAGCAAATTGTGGAGGGAAAGTTTGAAGCAGAAATCACCACGACATTTATTTTCGAATTGAAAAATGGTGATGTGTTGAACAACACTTTGACATCCGTATCGCACGGCGATGTTTCGAGCGTTCAGCTTTACAGTAGACTGGGCAAATCTGCCAAAGTTGTTCATGTTGGGAAATCGAGTAAATCATTCTACTTGGTGGATAACATTGAAGACGAGCTTGTGCATCAAACAGAAATCTTTTTCAAGTATCCGCTAACTTTGATTCAGAATGAGGAATATGTCGAGGGAGGCTCTGACGTGAATGTTGTTTTGGTGAACGGAAAAGATACGACGTTGAAGATCAATCACAAGACTGTCATGGACGAGAGCAACTTTCAAAATGGAACGTCAACTTACCATCTCCGGGATACAGGCAACTACGGCACGGGGTCGTTAGATACGGACTTAAAGTCGTTTGTCTCTGGGCCTTCTCACAAGTTTGTTTACAAGCGCCACGTGAAGGCCGTAGAAGGGGACATCGTCAGTGACGAGGCCTCTTTCAAGGACCATGACAAGAATGATGAAGAAAAGCACGACAAAAAAAAGCACAACAAGAAAAAGCATGACAAGAAGAAGCATGACAAGAAGAAGCATCATGGTTGTGGAGAGGGGTATTGAGAAGATCACACAAGTGTGACAGAAGCGCTCGAATAATCAATTAGGTCTTTATATCAAATGACATACACCAAATGAAAAGAGGCTCGTAACTATCCGAAGCCAGCCCATTCGATTGAGAATGCTTGCATTTGAGGTGCTTTTGCGATCGTAGGTTTCTCTTTGGCGCAAGTGTCTGTGTTTTCCGCCACAAGGAGCCACGCCTTTTTCACTGCTGTAGCCAAGCGGCCGCTGGTGACAAGCTTCAACAAATCAAGTCTTTCACTCTGTTTCAAAACCTTGACTATCAAATGCGAATGAAACTGGAGTGGATCTCCGGGATAAGCAACAAACACTCCCCCAAAACGAAGCCCAGGCATCATGAAGTACCCGAGGTCTCGGAGATACTTGAAAGCGTAATAAGACGGCCAAAAGTCGCGAGTGTTGGAAACTTTAGGGTTTAGTTCCCGAAACTTTTCAATCACGGACTCGGCTGAGATCGTATATGGGGTCAAGTCGGCGTTTGTGGCGGGCTTGTGTGTGTCTTCTGTGATGGCGTATTGGACGGAATTTGCGAGCGTTGTGATCGCAGGACTGGGCTCAGTCTCATGGGCTAAGAAGTTGCTGTACTCGAGGCCATCAACAAACGTAGCCAATCCAGTCTGTACCAGCCAGACCGCCTCGTATATGCTCAACTGAAGAGGAAGCCCAAGAAAAACATTTTGTTGAGGAGCCTTCGGTAAGGAGCCGGTCAAGACACCAACAATACCCTGCTCCCTCAACACGCGGACATGGTCGACATCAAATACCAATATGGAATCTCCAATCAAAAGAAGAGGAACCATGAAGCACGTAAGTAAGTCGCCAATAATGCGTGTGCATTGAAAGAAGCTTGAGCCACGCGCATGGCACGGTCCTGCGCGTGTCGGGCCTGAGCTGCGCGCAGCGCATTACGGTGAGAAAACTATCGCCTGCATAAGCACCTTGGTAAGGGCGTTTCATCCTGTGTATCTCTCTAGGGCTTATAAAATTGTTTGGTGCGATAAATTGTACTAGCATTTCTTTGAGCCAGGCAGTTCGACCAATTCTGAATTCTCAATTCAATATTGAGACATGCCAAACAGCAAGTATGTTCAAAAGGCGTATATCTCATCTCTTGCATCAAAGCAGGTAGTCTAGAAGCGTGCGTCATACATCAAATCTCAAGCCTCGAACCGTCTTTAGGTTTATATACCTAGTGGAATTTATGACAATACGCAGCCAGATGCGCTTCGCTGTATGCCGTTAGATAATACACCAGCACAGTTAAACTTATGATTGACTAAATTCCGCTGAATTTACGTGAGAAGGAGAAGACAAGGATCCTGCCTTGGTGTAGAACTTTTTCTTTTGGCGTCCATCACATGTCGTGCCCGTCACAATCCCAAAATCCTTTATACCGACAATACCTGCAAGCAGGAAATGATTTGGTGCACCGATGTCTTTATGATTCGTCTCCGTCTCAAAATCAAAAAGCAAGCCAGGGGCTGTTCTAAAATCAGGTAACGCATTAATTAGACTTTTTGTGTTCCAAATTTTTAAACCGTTTCAAGATCTCAAGAGCACATTTCAATTTAAGTTTTGAGTGTTGTGAGGTTTTTAAAAAAGGTTTGAGATTTCCTGCTTATCTCCCATTGTGGTCACAAAAACTATAAGTACGCGAATGTAGGCTGGAAATTACCAACAATACTACATGTAGTTTGAAAATTTTTTTTTTCTGCTTTTATTCCGGAATAAAACATTCTTCTCGCTGGCATACCAAACAAGATGCTTTAACACAATAGGCTTAAATTTTTCAATTAAACCTGCGCTCAAACCTGGGCCAAGTCAAAATACCTCTCGAAGTGTGTAAAAAAAAAAAAAAAAGGTCACTGCCCTTCATTTATTCGACCATGGATCACACGTGCCGATGCATGACATCGTGAATCTGGAGGCTCAATCACAGTGTCATTTGTGTCTTCGACATTTTCCCAGCCTGGACTTCTTGACCCACCTCTAACGAGTGAGCGGTGTCTAGACTATGGTGGCAGGAGATCGGAGTATCATTGCCCATGCATCTACGCGAAATATTGGCGGTATTCGACACGTCTTTTGAAAATTTACGAAGCCTTAACTGGTTCGTCAGAATTGTCAAAATCATTTATATGGTTAAGCTCAGGGAGGCGGGAACCCAAGTTCTTGTCCCTTTACCGGATGAACTGTGGTCTCGAGTCTTTCGGAGTATACACCCGAGGGGGCGACGGCATCACACGATACGAAAAATTGAAGTGAATTTGTCAATCTGTAAATATGTGTAGAGGCTTTCATAGGGGGCAACAGCCCTGGGAAAGCTTTGGGAGTAGTAGATGTATAGCACCTACTCGCTTAGATTGATGTTGCGATCCATTATAGGGTTTTTTCTTTTATAGTTTCTGAGCCCTGGGTGAACGTACTCCCTATACATTTATCTGCCGCGTCCTATAATATGATTTTTCTTTTAGAATGAATGAAAAAGGTTATCTATAGTATATAGATTTCACCCCTGGCGTCGGTCAGCGGCACCCTCTAATATATCTAATTCGTTAAATAAAAAAAAAAATTCAACAGTCTAGTCTGGCCAGACGATTCTGATTTCTAATTTGTCAGGTCTGTTTGGCCTCAAAAAAAACTCTTCGCGGGACCTTTCAATAGAGCGTGTCGAGAAATACAATTGACCGGCCTGGGTCTGAAATTTTTACTTCACTTGTGCCCTACTTTCGTCTCGGCAACTTAAAGTGATCGGGCTCGACAAACGCCTTGCTCATCTTCTTTTCAAGTATGAACTTACTTAGAGTGAGATGATTTACACCACATAGCTGATAGATGCTCAAAGTTCTGCCACAGAGTGAAGAGTAAAAACACAATGAGCCAGCTTAAAGTTAAAACCACTTTTTGATATTGGAGAACTTGAGGGGTTAAGTTCTCCAAAACTTGTTTTGCAATTCTCAATCGAAACATAAGCCGCAAGCCACAAGCCACATATTCATTGTCATAACATATCACTCGAACTCATGCTTGATCTCTTTCACAAAGCCTAGCAGAGTGTGAGAAGACGACGTTCCCAATTTGGTGAAACCTTTTTTAACCTCGCCCACTGGTAAAAGGATGCTTGTTAAGTCATGCTCCATGGGACTTAAACGCGAAGGGACTCATTTTCGGTTTGGCACTTTCGCTTTAATAGATCTGCTTTCGTTAAATCTTCATGCTTCATACACGTTAATAGAGGCAATCACAGCCTACACTATAGGACCATATTTCGAAAGCACGACTCCTAATTTTTCGTATCTTTTCAGGTTCGGCTCGGACAAAAGGAGCGATCTTTATCTCTTATGGGTACAGCATTTTCTATTTGAAAAGCTAAATAGATCGATAAAGAACTTCTGCAAGCGGAGATCTCTGTCATGTGTGCAATGTAGAGGCTGAAAGATGACAGAAAACTGAAATAAAAGCTGATCCAGCCGGGTCAGCTTTCTGGCTACGCATTTCAAGGCTGGGGCGGAAAGGTGTGATTGAGAACTATATGGGGTCAAAACATCGACGGAAAGGGAACATGCTAGAAAACTCAAGATACACGATTCGGTCAGGCCATTTGATGGAAAGTGCTCCTATGCTTTCACTTATTCAATCTCAGGGGCCTAGCCCTCGCTTGAGGCACGCATTATCGGTTCCCCCAGGCCAACTTACCCGAGCTATTAATAGAAAGCCGTTCGCTCACAACCGCCTCTCTCTTGAGGCTACTTCCGAACAAAGTCAGTTGTGCGAAATTGCAATCGAATTCATACACACATTGAAAAGAGGGGACCTTCGGAGTTTCTGAGACTGGCATGAGGGTCTTTCACGGCTTCAGAAGACTCCTTCGATGACTTGAGTCTACCATAAAAAGCAAACTTCATGCTCGCCTGCGAAAACCAGCCTGTGCCTCGGGACCCGTATGCAGAACATGCACACGGGTGTGCCAGAAGAAAAATTTTTTGAGAGGGCGTCAGAGCGCTTTATGTAAAACGTGGGCCAATGAGAACATGCACGCGCCTTCTCCCTGATCACAAAGCGCAAAAATCCTTTTATTGCTACAGATGCCCGCCACGACCAAACTCGGTCGTCTTCTTATGCCTCAAAGACGTGCGCTTCATGCTAGCAGTGCACATTGCCCGGCATATACGCGAGCACACCTCGGACCGAGTGTCAGCTTCGGAATTGCAAGCATGCAAAGATGAGCCATCGCGGTTTCTTGGCACTCTGGAGCGTATCTGTGCATGGAAACTAGGTTGACTTTTCCTGACTTCTCCGGATTTAAATCCGAAGCAAGTCAATTATCAAGAGACAAGTACCAGCAAAATCTTCAGTGGTCCACTTGCTCCACGTGATCTAATTCGGGCGTCACGCGGCATATCTAGACCGTAACTCCCATGGTCTCCACACGTCGAGGCACTCCACACAAGCACAACGTCGACTGAAATAGTATCTTGATGCAGGTACGTAACGCTTTGTCGGGACTGAGGGCAAAAAGAAGCAACTTTCAGGGAGGGGAAGATTTTCTTTTTCTTTTGATTCCCCACATGGACGCAGCTCTGCCGTGAGAGGCGCGTTGGCTGCGTGCGCACGCCCTTTACGCTCAGCTACCTCTCGATGAGCTTTCCGCACGTCAACGCCTCCCTCTTAATCCCTCTTGCATCACTCGGCTGCAGCCGGTTATTCCCGGCAAGTGAATGAATCCGCGTGGCTGAGGGCTCGGCCTATGAGCTAAGCGACTTGAGGCCTGGCTTTGCTCGGTTTTTTTCTTATACACCGTCACCGAGTATTACAACTCTCGGCGTTTTTCGGTGATTCATAAGAATGCGAGAAAATTTCAGTAATTCAGTGGGTGGGACTGGAAAAACAGTACAGTAAGCTGAAGTGTTGCGGCTCATCCTCGGATTGTGAACGGGCGATAGACTTGCGAAGCTCCGGATGTTTCCGAACTGCCAAGAATTTGAAGGAGGGAATTGACAGAAAAGGACACTTTTGGAGTAGGCACTACGTATTACTGAAGCGGGTACGCGCTCCACATCGATGAAGTACAGTATTGTTGTCGGAAAAAAACCAGTTTGGATCGTTGAATAGCCAAAGTTGCCATTGCTATTGCAAAGAGGCCACAGGTATAGGTCTGAAGATGCACCTGCTATATTGCAGTCAGTGTTTCGTGAAAGAGGCTAAAAACATTGAATACTTAAGGCATTTTGGGGTCAAAGAAATGTTGACAAACGTGAGTGAGGTAACGAGGCACACATTACTGTACAAGGCCTTGGGTGTTAAGGGGCAAAGATTCTTGTGAGATGTACACGACCATGAGTCTGGACTTCTCACTTCGTCTTTAGTATTGTTCCTTGTTTAGGTATGCTTTCCTCCTTGAGAGCAATGTATGACTAATAATCGTCTAATTGAGCAGTGTGATTGTTCAAAAGGAATGTCGAAGAAAACAATTTTCAGATAGTAAAAGAGTACAAATATTCCAGGGGAATGTTTGTTGAGTAGTAAGTTAAACATTCATGGAACATTTTGACAACCTAGGTTAATACTGAAGATATGGCACCTAAGGCAAACTCAAGACACAATCCTCCAGCAGAGTCTGCTGCGGAAACTGCTGTTGATAATTTGAAACATTTCCGTATCATTAGCTTTCAGCTGAAGTCTTACGATGACACAGATGCACAGGTCTTTCAATTTGAGGCGGCGTCAGTTGAATTCAAACAAATCGCCATCCTGCACCTTGGCAAGTCCAGTGAAGAACATCAGACAGGTTCGATATTCAGTATTAGTTGCACATCATTCAATTTATATCTCGTTCAAAGTAGAGTACTGCGACCCGAAACACACATTATTTTCTTTCAGTTTCTTCACAGGTGGGCTTTTGAATCTTGCAAAAAGCGGGCAATAAGCGGAGAAAGCGAAGAAAGCGGACGTATGAATTGATCATCCAGCGATACATTTGCGTAGCGTACACATCTTCCAGCGATTGCGTTTGTATACACAATTGTGGCGTATTTACCGATCTAATTAGTTGATAAGACTCGACACTCGGACGCTCTCCGGAGGCGTCGTGTTACGTGCTGGCGGCGAGTTGATGCTCCGCACCAACAGCTTAAAAGGAGGCACCACGCCATGTTCGTCGGCTCTCGGTGGCTCTGATCTCGGATGCTGGATCCGGGGCGGCTCCAGCCCAGCAGCGTAGAAAGGCCGCCCGTGCATAAACACGTCGCTGGGCACGGGCTCCCGTTTGTGGCTGAGCGAGTCAAGCGACGACCCTGCCGAGTCCAGATTAAGCAGCGTGTCTCTGTTTGCTGACGACCGGCGCAGCAGCTGTGACAACGGCGTGTACAGCTGGATATGCAGAGACTGGGCATGCAGAGAAAGGGCCGCGGGCCCGTGCTCGTAGTGGACCCCGAAGTTTGGAGTGCTGACCATCAGGCCGCCCATCAGGCCGCCCATCGAGCTCCCCAGCGAGCTATCGGAGCCCCGCGAGTCGTGGTTTCGGGCCCCGTGGACGTCGCCAGCGTGATAGAGCGCTGGCAGAGTGGATACAACAGAGGTATATCCAGGGACCGGGCGGCACGGTGCGTGATCAAGCGACCTCAGACGCGGGAGCCCTGGAAGCGAGTCTCGCGGCGGCACCTCGTTGAACACCGCGGTGTTGAAGGCCATCTGAGGCAAGCTGGGCTTCTTGGAGAACGGCGGCGGTAGCAAGTCACCCGACTTCGCCCCCGCGACGTAGCATTTTGGGCTGACGTCAGGTCTTGCCATCCGGAAACTCAAAGGCTGCTCGACCGGCGGGTAGGCATGAGAGCCCAGCAGCTGGACAGCCAGCGGTACGTTGTACGGCGGGGCATTTGCGTAGAAGAGCTGGGGACTTAGCGCCATTGGCATCTGTGGCGTGACGGCGCCCGCAAAAATAGGACTGGGTGTACTGGCCATGAGCGGCGTGTGTGGGCCAGCAGGCGGCATGACCATCTGAGGATACAGCAGCGACAGCGAGGACATCGACGACAGCGATACCAGGGGTGCGGACCGGGAAAGCGGAAGCGAGACGTGAGACGCCCGCCGGCGTCTATTGGCGCCGCCGTTCCACCAGTTTTTGATGGCGTTGTCTGAACGGCCCGTCAAGTGCCTTGCGATCTCCGCCCACTTCTTGCCGTACTTTGCCACGAGCTGCTCGATCAAGAGGCCTTCTTCGTACGAAATCGGGTTGCGGTTGAGCAGCGGCTTGAGGTTCTGGTGGTACCGCTCACGGCACTGCTTGGGAGAGCGGGTTTTAATCAGGAGCGAGATCCGCACCCAGTTCAGAGGCCCGTGAAGCGAGATGATTTCCATGAGTTTCTGGTCCTCCTCGGGGCTCCAGGGCCCACGACGCACGGACTCGGGTCCGGTTCGGTCCGAGTCGACTTCTCTAATTTCGTCTCGCAGACGCGACTCCCGAGAAGCATGGTCATACGCCAGTGTTGCATTGAATGTGTCGTTGTGTGAAGGCCCGTAGGCCGTTCTCGTGCCCGAGTTTTCCAAATTATGTCTGTACATCGCCAAGTCTCTGATTTTTGTGGTGGCTAAGATACTGACTAAGGTGATCAACAGGGCAACGACGTGGCCGGTCTATGGATAGCTGCAAACGAGGTTTGAGATGCAAAAATGCAAAAAAAAAAAAAAAATTGGGGTTTTGAATATTGAAGGCTTGTGGAGAAGAATGCTCTGGGCCAACAAGCACGATGAATTAAAAGTCGATGAGGAATCTTGCCAGATAAAAAGATCCAAGAAGCACTGGCCGAAAACGCACTTCTTCGATTTAGAGTAGACTTTCGGATTAGCGATCGTCTGGCTGCGGAAAAGACCTCGAATGCTTAGTAATTCTTAGCCGCCAAGAGGTCTGAGGAGGCCTTAATTAATTTTGTTGGAGTCTCTGAGGGAAAGGGAGCTGCTGCCACACAAGAAAGGTCGACACAAGGGCACAAACTGGTGGTTGCGCCGAAGATTTGTTGAGCTCGAAGGTGACGAAGTGGACTCAGGTCAAAGCCGTTTGGTTTGCGGGTGGGCGAAAACTAAAAAAAGAAAAACGTTTGGAAGCGAAAGAAAATTCGTAAGGCCGCACGTTGAGAAACGGGAAAGCCTTGAGACTTTAACGGGCCCCACGTCACTCGAGATTCTATCCTATTCGAAATCCGGGTTCATCAAAAGCCTGCTCCTGCACCTCTCCTACAGGTCCGTTCAAGAAATTCAAACGGTTGATAAAAAGAATCACTCGCGCATCACATGCGTCTGCACAAAGCAGACGACTCGTAATCATTCATGTATGACCAGACGCGGGCGCGCACCTGCCACTAAGTCCGGGTCTTTTTCCAGCAAAAATGCCTCGGATCGTTATTTCAAGGGCGGTCGTTTGCGTTTACGTTGCAGTCTGCAAAACCGGCCCCAGGCACATGGCCAGCATGAAACATAGGCATAACGACGCCTCATATGAGCGGATGAAAAGGGCAAGTTGAAACCCCATCTGGGTGTATGGCTCCCCGCTTGGTTGTCACGCACGTTCCGGAGATTTATCCGGCGAAATTTCTTTGTTGCGCTGGCTTCAATCCGCCGCGGCTGACAAAAAATCCTTGCACAATCTCCTTTCCCTCCTTCAATTTTGAAAGGGCGTATATCCAGGACCGGGTTCACAGGGTTTTACAGTAGTGTTGGTATGATTGTTTCTATGTAGCGATACGAGACTTCGTAAACGGACCAATTTTGCAAGAGTGTGGCATATTTCTGGACCATGACAAAAAAAGATTGGCTAAGCCGCTCAACGAGCGCATAAACGGTTGCTAACGATGCTCGGGGCCCAGAGCTATATTTTTTGTCACATGACCAAAGGGGGGAGCAATCGGGCATATGCCGCTCGCGAAAAGGGCAGCCACGAGCAAATTTCATGTTCAAAACGAGACTAGGTGCGTCAGCCAAACGACTCTCTTTTCTTGCGATCAGAAGGGGGCAACTTTACGCGCCCGAGAGACCTGCATTTGCAAGTAAGCAACCTTGCATGGGCAGCCTGCGATCGCACTTTGCGCGTTGGGCCGGCTATACTTACTCGTGTTCTACTTGATCTAACGCACCGGGCTTGTTGCCGGCCAAACCGGAAATGCATTGCTCCTTTGAGGTTCAGACCGTGCATTCAGTCGACGACGTGGAGTGACTCAGGTGAGGTGAGGTGACGCTCAGTTATGAGTCTTTGTCAAATAAGCTTTTTGCATCGGCGGATTCTTTCCGAAAGCATGAACAAGATTGATTATATCGAGACCAGGGCAATCGTTAATAAACAATTGCTTTTGTCTATATGAAAAACTGGCTTCAGCGAGGCTGGACGGAAAAGCTTGGCACGCGTTTTCAGGGCCATTTTGTCTCGGTGTTTTATGATGGCATGATGTCTTGAAAAAAAACTCTCGCCTATTTTGAGACACACTACATCACCCCGCATCTCAGGATAGTTTTTGTTTACTTTACAGCCTAAATAATCTCACACATGTATTAAATATCTCTTCAGAAATGCCTAGTGGCTATATGGCCCAAAGTAGGTATGGAGAAAAAAGAGTCCCTCCGGAGATGTAAACACCATACAGGTAGACAATAAAGAACAATAGAAGATTCACAAGCACATATCACGCCACCTATCTAATCGGCCGTTGCGAGATAAATCCGAAATATTTGGGCCCGCCTTGACTATCAATTTCATCGACAGATCACGGGCAAGGCCTGGTACTACGTCTTAAAACAGGCTGTTGAAACATGAAATGAGGGAATTTTTTGCCAGATCAGGATGAAAGATTCTCGAGCTAGTTCCGTCCATGTTATTCGGGCCGCACAAGAATGCGGCTGCCTTCATTCGACGAGATTTAGTCGTACTCCTCGAGGTCCTCGGAATCGAAAATTACTCGCACCATCAATGAGCAACTTGGGCACACGGCAACGTCCTCACCGTCTCGGAGATCATCTAGCGCTATAGCAAACTTATCTCCGCAGGGGCACGGGTACTGAAATAGCTGGGTCACGGGATCAAAAGTGAAATCCTCGATTTCTATTTCATCATATATCGTCTCCATGTTTGGTTGTGTTGGCGATTTGTGATAAGGTGTGGCTTTGAAAGATTCTGATCTTGTGATTTTTCAGATTTAGTTTCCCTCAAACAGTGTAACTTTGCCTATGTAAAACGGGCATTTAATCTTGGGGAGGTGCTAGTATTGTAGATGAACTCAAAAGAAGAATGGAAATGATGTGTTTGATAGTTCGGAAATTTGAACTGATTTTCACAAAGATGGAATGGCTGCGCTAGCAGAATGTGCAAAAACAAGTCTTTGAGTGCCGAAGCCTGAATTTGACTGTTGACTGTCTTAAGACCAATGCCCAAGCCGATCAAACAGCGTTTCGAAGCTCTTGATGAGATGAGCACAGGCGCATTCACATACACACCCGTACATCCCGGGGTTCCGTGGTATATTCTTGTTCAAGCTGAGGTTGTGGAGTGTTGACCGCTCGAACCAAAAAAAAACTATCTTTCTGTTTTCTGAAATATGTGACAAAGCTGACAGACTCCGTCTCTGCCCACATTCTGGTATCTGATAGCACATGTGATGAGCTGCGAATTCTTTTTGCTCATCTCGAGTCAAAACGTTGACATACGACATACACGCCTTTTACTTACAGTACTGCAACAGCGACGACGTAGCAACGAGTGGTGACGTTATCTCGAGTAGAGTGCATATTAGACGTGAAAATTACGAAAAACGGTAAAGAATGTGCGAGGATAAGCTTTTGGCCGTGGCGTCATGCGCTTCTAAAACCTTAATCCAATGTCTCAACGGTGATGTAATATAAAAAGGAACATCGCGTTACGAGTGGTGTTACGGACTTAGCAACAGCAGAGGCAGCGTCGGATGAGAAAGGGAGAAATGTAAAACCCGAAGCGGAAAAACAATCGTCGCGAGTATTCCACCTTAGCACAATGCGACGGGATCAATTTGGTGTCGAGGCGCCGTAGAAATATTCTTAGTTTCACATCTAAGTGGCGGTTTTGGCGCTAAAGTGCATCGAGAGCAGCAAGAGGAGGGAGATCGATGTTCATTGCTTCAAAAACATGGCAGCTATGTTTTTAAGTCAGGCACAAGAGCCGCGATACTAAACGTCCAATCAAAAGCTATGTGATGTAAACAGCATTAAGAAGGGATCAGTGATAAATAAATTAACTCCATTCTTCATGTCTGCTCGTATTGTATTTCCCCCACCTAAGAACGTTACCCAAAGTTATAATATGATGTGTATATCGGAAGCAACGAGCTTAGCGCCCCTTGAGCTATTATTGCTTATTATGCTTACTGCATCTGCAAAGTTTCTTTACCTGTTTACTCTTGGGCTTACTTTGTCGCATGTGAAGTCTCTTATTTCAATGGTTATTATCATGTATGTCCCTCGCAACTGTACAAGCCCAATCTACGAGGCAGCTGACGGCGACCGGAAACGACCGCGAGCGCGTGAGGGCGACTAGGGCTTCAGCCCTCCCGATCACGTGTTCTCTTCAGGCATCTTGGTTCACGTGACTTGAGTCTCGTGCGCGTGAGGCGTGCACTTTATGTGCAAGCCCGCACACGCTGAGGCCGTAGGATATCAGATCGAGCTTGTGAAGAACATCCGTGCCTCCTCACCTCTCCGCTCGCTACTGAGCGTGAGTTTCCTGCACTCGCTACTCTCACTGCAAATTTTTCTAACCTCCTCGCACTCTGGATAAAAATTCTCTTTTCTTTCTTCCTACTAGACAGTAACCAAAGAAGTATGTGTCAACTGAACTTCCACCTAGATGGTCCACTTTTGCACGGCAGCCATCCTAAAAGCCCTATGAGATCAGAGAATGCCACAAAAACATGATACGCGGATCCTAGCGAAGGAGATAGCCGCCAGCATTGAGCACTTTTATTTTAAACGTTTGAATGAATGCTAAACATTGATGATACCTTGACCCTGCTTTGAAGTGCAAAGGCCATGGCTACTGTAAACTTTGGCAAACGGATAGAGTCCTCAAGCTCCAATCTATTCTCTATTCTGTGACATCTAGATGAGAAACTTTGTCCTCCACAGCTTTTACATTATACTAACAATTCAGACCATGGGTATTTCTAGAGACTCTCGTCACAAGCGTTCTGCCACTGGTGCCAAGAGGGCCCAATTCAGAAAGAAGCGGAAGTTCGAGTTGGGTAGACAACCAGCCATGACCAAGATTGGTGGTAAGAGAATCCACACCGTCAGAACCAGAGGTGGTAACAAAAAGTTCAGAGCCTTGAGAGTTGAAACCGGTAACTTCTCCTGGGCCAGCGAAGGTGTCGCCAGAAAGACCAGAATTGCCACGGTCGTCTACCACCCTTCTAACAACGAGTTGGTGAGAACCAACACCTTGACCAAGTCTGCCATCGTCCAAGTTGACGCCACTCCATTCAAGCAATGGTTCGAGACCCACTACGGTAAGGTTTTGGGTAAGTCTCAAGGTGAGGAGGTTGCCAAGAAGTCTAAGAAGGTTGAGAGAAAGTTGGCCTCTAGATCTGCCTCTTCCAACATCGAGGAGTCCGTCGAGCACCAATTTGCCGCCGGTAAGTTGTACGCCTGTGTCTCTTCCAGACCAGGTCAATCCGGTAGATGTGACGGTTACATCTTGGAGGGTGAGGAGTTGGCCTTCTACTTGAGAAGATTGACTGCCAAGAAGTAAGTTATCTGACTCTCGAGATAAATATAGCAATACAATTCCATGTTGAATTCCATGTAACATAGCATCAATTCAAAGACTTTTAAAAAACGTGACTACCGAGATCGATTAATGAAAGGTCGTAACCGAGTGAAATGTAGATAGTTGACTAGCCTCAAAGCTTTTATAATGTTTGAAGTAGAATGATGAAGTTTTGGTGTAACTAGGCCAGGATTTGACGACCAATGCCAACATGACTTTGTACGAAGAGAGAAAAAAGCTGAAATTAACTACAACAACATGAGAGAAGATTTCTCTTTTTCTCATGCTCTGTTCGACGACTTTGAGTTCCAGGGCTGATTTGTTAGTTTACAATTAATCCAAATGATGAATGATTCATTATGTCAGCAAAAAAAGGCAATACGGTTTGTCTGCATTGGAACCCAAGGGCTCTCGTCAGATCAGGTCTGTGTAGTTTTATCATCCCAATAATGAATTCCGAAAAGAACATACTGTTTCAATCATGTGAGCTTGTCACAAAGCATTTTTAGTTTAATGTCCCAAGTCTGATGACGAATAACGCCATATCATGGCACACAAACTCAAAGTTTATCATAGCAGTATCATCCAACAGTCCTTCAAAGGCATGGGAAGTCTCGCCTTTTATATACAACGGCATCGCGGGCGGGTAACCCCTTAAAAATTGTTCTCAGGTTCGAGGCTGCAAAAATAAACCCTCATAACTTACCCAGCGCGTATGTGAGTTTTCTTTGAATGAAAGCACGGCTTCCCGACAAGAGCTTCGGGACTCAAAAATCCGCTAGCTCAATAGGACTCAATTGTTTGAGTCAATGTTTTGTGAATTTGAAGAAGGGTCAACATCGATGGATCAGCTATCTGTTTTGCCTCGCACAGATTACTAGTTCCCAACTGCGGTGCAGTATAAGACTTGGGCATTTGCTCATGAAACTGAATAGAGATTGAGAAATGATTCTTGTGATATTTGTCCCTTCTCATTTTCAAATCAAGGTAAGTGAAGAAAAGTTCGAAATAGCATTTCACAAATACCCCTCAACAGCGATGTTCCGAAACAGAAAATATCATTTAATTTTCACACGTCGATGGAATGTTACAATACGAAGCTCTTATGGCAAAGTACAAACACTAGTAGATCAATGATTTGGAATTATTGAAAAGCTCATAGCACTAGCCACATTTTTTTTATCATGCTTCTTTGGTGACCGAAAGACACACTCCGACAGCGGCGACGGCAGCCATGCCTCTAAAGCGGGCTAGCGTCACGAACCACAGAAATAATTTGATCATAACCTCACCTGGGCTTGGAAGCAGGTCTATTTCTTGAACGTGGCCAAGGCACCCATTGGATCCCAAGGAGGCAAAATCACAGGGTCGGAACTCATCGCCTTTTTATGTCTCTCTTCCAATCCACCTCGATCTATCACAATCTGATAGACATAGTCCTTAAAGTATTGATGATCCATCACATAATAGCCCTCTTGGCCAGAATCTTTACCCCAAGAATTCTCAACTTTCCAGCGTACTGGTGCGCCCAGCAGATCGAGATGCACGCCAGTGAGCACCATAGCATGTGTCATCAAGGATTGTTGGTATTCGATTCGACTGGCTTTGCTCTGTTTGGAATTGAAACCAATTAGCAGGTAGTTAAACAATTTTTCGTCCATAATGCCTCTCTTTTTGTCCATGTATATCGGGGTATGTGTGCCAAAAAACACTGCACTGTTGTTCTGTATGCGCTGAATTGCATATTGGGCCAAATATTCAATTTCAAGATTCAAGTACGAAACTTCCTTGCTGCCAAAAACGTTACCCAATTTATCGATTTTCACCACACGTTCATATGGGTTTCTCGGGTCGTTCAACAATGAGATCCACTGAGTCAAATCTATACCTAAAGTTTTCTTATACATCAGCAAGGGAGTCAACTCCAACGTATGCACCTTCTCATCCCTATCTTTATACTCCCAAACTAAATTTTGACTCGGGTGTGGGGGCTGGCCCAAGAACATCACCATTAAGCGATGTATTTCTTGTTGCATCAGCTCTAGGTGCCTCAGAACTGTCTCGGTCCCTTGAGACCGAGCCTGACGCAATGTTTCTGCAAACTCACGCAATTTTGTCTTGAGCATGAAATTCAATGTACGAGAAGCAGTAGCGCTATATGCGTCAGGATATAACTCACTTGGCACCACTCCGTATTTCTCAACGATGTTGATGAACATGTCAAACTGCCCACCGTCGCATGTCGGGTCTGTAAGCAAGTATGAATTGAGTCTGGAATCCAAACCTTCGGAATCGGACGAGTCAATGTTCGCAACAAATTGTTCAAGAAAGAAATTGCATTTCTCGAGCTTGTCGTAAAAGAACCAGTAGCTTTGGGAAAACTGGAATTCTTTCAAGTTGAGCTTCTCCATAAGGGGAAGGCGAAGAACATTCCCGGCAGCAAAAAGCCAACATCGACCACTGGCCTTCTGATTTGTAATAGGCGCTCCCTCTATTGTTGTTTTGATGTTGAAAATTTTGGTGGTGTTTTTCACAGCTGTGGCTCGATCAATTAATGCCTCGTCGGCATTGAAATTTGCAAGCACAGAGGCGCCCAATTGCGTGTTTAAGTCTGTGGACAAAGCAGCAGACCACAGCTGGAGTGAATTTGTTGAAAGTGGCATTGCAATTCGACGCTGGCTTCCAACTTTGCTTCAAATAGAAAATTGTAAACCCTTGAAAAAAAAGCATGGAAGCTTCGCCACATGCGATTACCAGATGCAGACAGGCGACCATATCATTTTGAAATGTGGGGCCGTGCTAGCGTGCGGCTCCGTGGCGTTGTCACGTGATGAGTCTCGTTCGACCTGTGCTCAGTTTGCCTCAGTTGCAGCCTGTGGGGAAAAGGTTATTAAAAGCAACAAGGGCCAGCTTCGTACGAGATTTTATCTTTTTAAAGCTTGTAAATCCAAAATTCAAGCCACCTTCATGGTCATTGAAGATTTCCGGCTACGTCACACATAATTTCTGAGCAAGCTTTCTTCATGAGTCCAGCTTGTAAAGATTGTCGATACAAAATGGGGAGCAACGCGACAGGTCAAACATATCGGTTAGCACATCTCCGAGTGGGCCTAATGCCGGTTGACTTGCAAAATGTTCAAAATTTTACAGACCAAGTTTCACCCAAGAAAAGCTCAAAAAAACGAGGCTACCCCATATTGACCTTCGGTCATAATGAGATTCTGGGCATCTGCAAGATGCGATTTGAGGCGACAGATGCAAATTTACTTTTGAACAAGTCTACGCCAATTGACGAACAAATTAACCCCGTTTTCGAAAAAGAAATTGAGCTTTTGATTCCACTCAGATTGAAGCCACGTCTTCACTGAGCTATAAGTTAAGAGGTACTTTGCGTAAGTTATCATCGTTGCCTCGTGCATGACGAAGAAATATTAACCTAAATTGGTTTAGAATCAAAATTTTCAGATTTGGACCCTACGTAAGGCGTGAAATATAACTGAGATGTTGCCATTGGCTCATTGTTAAAGTTGCTTCAAAGTAATGGATCAAATGAGGGGGGTTTGTCGAGTGGCAGATGAAAAAAAAAAATATGAATTCAGAAAACCAAAATGTTTGCCTGGTAAGCTTCTCTTGCCATACAGGCCAATCATCTTATACACATACTGTGGCATGCAGCCTCGTGATTTTCATCTCTTGTCTCGTGAGATATTTTTCTTCGATGTGGGACATAAACTATTTGAGTCAAATTCTGTGCTAGACATTCGTACGAAAGTATGCAAGAATGAAATCAAACATCATTTTGAGAATACTCCGAGGCAAAAAAAAGAAAAGAAAAAAAATAACGAAACAAAAAAATAAAAGGAAAAAGAAAAAAAAGATACCTTGTCCCTTTTCACCTATATCAGTAGCTCGTCTCGCAGGCAACAGCAACTACGTGGGAGGCGTCGTAGTGTGATACATGCATGTCGCTTGAATTGGACTCGTCTCAGAGCGAAGCATGATAAAATTCTCCAAAATCAACAGCCGTCTATGGAAAAGGCCAGAGTCACCAAATACTCTTTTCAGCTTCACGGTATGAGCCTGTATAATGCTTCATGATCGTTCATTTTGAGTAAACAAAGAAAACCATCATGAATATGTATATCTGCCAATCCGGTATTGAATATCCGAAGCTCAGGCTTTGCTGGCTACGGCGTATATGTACTGCGCTGATAGCCACATACGCAGAGCGGTTGTTCTCACATGAGGCCTGCTGAGTATTCTGTGCATGAGTCCTGTACTCTCACAAATTTGAAGGTATGACAACAATGGCTTTAACCAAGTGCTCTAAGCCTAATATGGAACTTCTGTATTTTTGAAAACACCGTTCAACTGTGACGTGGGTGAGAGTGATTCGATAGTCCTAATCAGGGCCAATTAGGAGAATGGGCTTTTGTCCGTTTTCTAGAACAGAAAGATATCATCGCTTGCTGCTCACTGTTTGTAATATTGCATAAGACGCGGTCTAGATGCTGGTCTGTACGAGGTACGTATGTGAGGATGGCACGGGTGGTCGTAATGTGAAACGACTGCGTCAGAAGCAGACAAGCACAGTTAACAAAATGAAAAGCGGTCTTCTTCTCTTTCTAAGCCTCAAACGCAACATTGGCGAAAACATTTCGCTACGATGCCGAAATTATTTTAGGATCCTCCTTGATTGGGAGTCGGACCTTGAAAAAACGCTGATTTCAAAATTTTTTTTTTCATAACTCAAAACGCTTGTCATCTGTACTAGAGAAAAGGATTCCAAAGATAAAAGCAAGCGCGGTCCCAAACACCCAGCCATTTCGCAATTTATTCTAGGCTTTCAACCTAAGAAGCCATGACCTCTCCCAAGAAGCAGCTTTTTCATGATAAATTGTAATTGTCTGAAACCGGCTTCATTGAGTGCAACCTGGCTGCTCTGTTCTAAAGCAGAAAACACTTTTCTCATTACTCCAGGGCCCTCCTTGAATAGGCCCTAATTACTTCATGAGATCAGATTTCATGGAAACAGCACGCGGAAGAAAATAACGTTGAATGGATTTTTAAGATCACACGAATCAAGAGGACTGTGAAAGAGCTTAGCGAATAGGGAGGATAAACCCAATGGCTGTCTTTTCGCAAGTTCAGCTCCAAAAGCGGACGTTGATCGGGGTACAGAAAAAAGGCACAGTCAGTGCTTCCCGTCAAAGCATGTGTTGAGTATAGCCCACAAAAGGCTTGTTTGAAATGATCTTTTGTCCCTTGGCTTCTGTAACATACAAATCCTTTTCAACCAAAGTCTTACAAGAAGTGTTCCTGCGAATTATTGATGCCATAACCATGGGCGAAAGATTGCCTCGGTTTGCATTTATCACTGTACTTAGAAGAATGAAAACCCTCAACTTGATTTTGATGTTTTTGGGCCACGGGAGAGGGGAAAGGGCTGGGTCGTCTGATTTTACAACACTCAAGTCCATTTATCATATGAGCAACACGGTCTTGAAGTTGCCTTTAGGTATAGCTTGGAAGCATGTGGCGTTTGTACTTCTCTTTCTTGTTTCACCGGGCGTTACACTTTTTGGTCGTAAAAATATAACCTGAAATTTATGCTTTTCTTGATTTTTGCAACATTGAAAGCAACTACAAAATCTCTCTGAGTACAGTTGTCAGAAGCACCACATTAATTGCTTGATATATGATCGATTGACTGCAATCATTTTAACTTCCATGATTTTGACAATGACCGCGTGTTTACAATGCAGTTTTACTCCACTGTCAACTGAGCCATCATGTAAAAGGATATACAAGACTTGAACCGGTTGGTGGGTCATTTCCGGGTTGTGAATATTTGGGGAGTCGCTGTCACGACTGATGAATGTTTTTTGAACCTGATCCGATTCAACTCCTTCTTCCTTGACATAACAGCTTGATTCAAGTCCACTAGTTTCAAGACTTTTTCTCTCCTAAAGACAAAGAGAGGGTGTAATGGGAGAAACAAAATACCCACAAGCAAAATGGGAAAGGATTCAATTAAAATTACAAAGGCCTTTTGGCTTAGAAGGTACCCAAGATAACTCTGTAAACGCACCTCGCAAAAAGAACAGAAGCAGAAAATGCAACCATCAAAGGGTAGAAGTGAAATAGGCCACGGAGTCGAATACCCTGGTTTCTCGGATAAGAAAATCTGTCCAATTTTTGACATTTGTATGAGCAAGCGGGCCTGACGTTGGCCAACATTTGCAAAAGATTGAATACCGAAGAATTCTAATACTTTGAATTTTGCCCATCGTTTGGGATGCTCTCAATTGACGTGGTATAGGCGAGTCTGTCGCTGAAGAAAAAGCAAAGCTACCTTTAAAAGGGCTTCGATGATGGTCCCCGCTAGCATGAGCAGCTCTTCGATAACAGTAGAAATCCCGCTTCTAGTAGTCAAGCCTCCTCCGATGGCCCGAAAATTAGCGATGTTTTCTCGTTTGCAATGTACGAGTGCAGGTATCATACTGGCCGTTTGAACAGTATTGACCACCTTATACAGCAGCAGCTTGTGCAAAAATGAACAAACTTCCAATTAGGATGAGAATTAGGCTAACCCGAAACGGGAATTTTGCAACACGAAGAATTCAATGCTGCCATGATTGTTGATTGCCAAGAATCGGCCCATATAGGCCACATATTCAAAGATATAGACGCATACAAAACATACATTCACCCAGCGGTATCTTGATCGGATCAGTATAAAGAGATAAATGAGGCAGATTATGGCATGGAGTGCGAGAAACACGCTATTTCCAGCTAGGCTCAAGATATAACCATAAAAGTCTTGGCTCACCTGATTTTTCAGAAAATCTCTGGCTTCAACTAGAAGCTGTGTTGCCCTCAACTTTCTTAGAGAAAGTTCGGCCGTTTTTGCAAATTTATCGGCACTCATCTTCAAAACAGAGCCCTGGAACTGGCTCCATACTCCCGAAAACCGCAATGCACTGAATTCGTTCGTGAGTATGGCCTTGAGTTTTGGGTGCTTCGGCAACTGCTTGGCTTGATGAAAGCAAATTCTTGGTGGCTATAGACGTGTTATGTCCGATAGTCTCAAACACCAGTTCGTAAACATTCAATGATACTTCATAATCCATAAAATTTTGAGTACTGACTCACTGGGTCCATAGATACACTGGGGAGCCAGGTCTACTTATGTCTATACCCTGAAAAGGCTACGGAGTTGGCCGCTAGCCGGGACTTGCCTAGCAATGAGCTCTTACCGGCCTAGCCAGCCAGCTTAAACTTGCATGGTGCTAGTTATTAGCCCCAAGTCCCTGACATGATGAGTGGAGATATTCTCAAGTCAGCGCAGGTGTGGGGGATGGAAGATCAAAAGAGGCTGCCGGAGATTTGTCCCAGATTTCGTCTTGCAAGATTTTGTTAAGCAAATTTTAGAAGCCGCAGAAACTCTGAGTGCTGATCCCGAGAAGAGGTGAGATATTTGATCCCGTAGGGAAACGAAGTTTATGTCGTAGACGACGTATTCCTACGATTGGCTATATGTTGAATGGCGTATTGTGAGCCCTGCCCCCAATCAGGTATTATTTACGGGATTCGAGTGTATGGGATCAGTGTTGCACAAATCCTCGTAACCCGAAACGATGTTTTGCGCGTCGGGCCGACCCTTAGGTGAAAGATTCTTGTGGACGAGCCCAAAACCGAAAAAAACAAAAGAATTTTTGAAGTCTTAAAGGTTTTGAACAGCTGTACGACATTTTTTGTTTTCAGTATATTAGCAACACTTAGAGGATTAGAAACCGGAATTATTAGTTTGGTGCTTCGGGTTCATTCCAAGACCTATTTAAAGACAAATTTCTTTGTTTAAAACCAGATTTTACCTGTTGAAAGCTCAAATTATTAGAATATTTTTTTTTCGGTTTCGAGCTCGAAAACGAGAGACTCGATTGTTTTTTCTCGGTCTCGGTTACGACTACGAAGCCTTCGTAATCAAATACGATGCGATTTCGAGTTTTCGTTTCGAGTTACGAGGATTTGTGCAACACTGTGATGGCGCAGCACGTCTCAATTGCGACACAGCCTCCAGAATCTAAGTCTCAAATTCCAGAATAATGGATATAACTTGAGGCGATGTTATGTGGAAAGAACAAAATCGTGTTTTGGTTGTGGTGATAATCGTCTGTATATTTGAATCGACTGTTGAATTATTTTAACTGAGAAGGTCGCACTACGCAACGCTTTTTCGATTGGGACTACAATACCAGCTTACCTGGATAGGTACGAATGACGAAAAGCTACCCCTTTATGTTTTTAATTTTATTTTTGTTCCCTTAGGTTTTACCTTTTCAAATTTATGGCAGGGCTTTTATTTTATGACAGCGGGTAATCCCGGTTTTATGAATGTCATGTGAAGCACCCCAGGTAATCAAGCAATTGTCAGAAAGTACTTTGTTTTGCTTCGCCTGGATTTCTTCCAAGCGGATATGTCCGATAGTTTAAAACACGGTTTCATGCGTGTTTAGACCAAGAGTATGGGAGACCAATGCGCAAAAGATGAACGGCACTGTGTTCACATTCATAATGTATCTAGTGCTGACTTACCGGGTCCTCTCATACAGTGGAAAACAGCTCTACTTATGTCCACAGCTTAAGAAGGACTCGATGTTGGCCATTGACTTGATACTTTTTCATTGGACGGCTTCGGCCACTCGAGGCCTGCAGAAATATACATACCAGCCCAGTGTCTCTAACAGAAGCTATTGAGATCCGTAGGGAAAAATTCTTATAGTTTCCGAATGAGATCTTACCAAAGCGGGTATCTTCGGGCTCTTTTTCAGCTGAATACCTTATCCTTCTGCACTCTAGATGATCGAAAAAGCTTTTTATTCACTCTTTCAAGAGGCTGGCGTCGATCTCGATGAAAAAATTTCAAAGCATGGGTACATGATTAGAATTTATTTCCCCGCCCATCGAAAACGAATATAAAAAGATGAGACTCGTTTTGATGCCAAAAAATGAAATGGTCCCTAGCAGGATCGAACTGCTGATCTTGGCGTTATTAGCACCACGCCTTAACCAACTGGGCCAAGGGACCTTTCTTGCCGAAAAAAGGTATTTGCTCTAAAAAATCAAACATGCGCATTTTTTACACCCGTACATTTTGGTCTGCATACAAGGTAATGGACCGATTAGATAATCGATTCTCCTTGCTCGCTCCTCTCATAGTACCGTAAGATAAGATTTGACCGTGATGCTGGATAAAGCACCCAACAGCATCTTCAGTGAACATGAGAGTACTCAGGATCCTTTGTTTATTGAATTCAAAGCTAAAGTGAAGAAGAATATAGCCAAATGGCCGCTTTATAACGCCAGCCAAAGCCAGAAAGACGTTGCTGCGATTCTCTCGCCTGTTTTTGTGACAAAACTTGAGAGTCTCAAATGTGCTACTGAGTTTGCTTTGGGTAACCTCAGAGATGATATAAGAGGTTTAGAGGAAAAAGCTGATGCGCACCATTCTAACATCAATGGGCTCCAATCTAACATCAATGGGCTCCAATCTAACATCGATGATCTACGACGCGAAATTTCACTTTCATTTACACGTTTGAAGGACGAATTTGCGAGACATATGAAGAAAAATGTCTGTGATATGGCAGACCAAACTAGATCAATAGTGGAGAGTACTATGATGCAATTACGTGTTGAAGAGTGGAGAACTGAGAGGCCACCGGTACCGTTGCCAAGCACTTTCTCGCCAGAGCCCGGTACGAATGAAACGGTCACCAATGGTACGCTGGTTGCAGCCACATCTTCAGTAGCCAATAGACCTGCTCTAGTTGAAGCTGCTCCTCGGCGCAGACGCGTATCCGAGAAGGCTCACTCATTCGCGTCGCAACACCCAGAGTTGCAGATGCTGATGAGTACCAAAACTGTTCCAGATTTACTCGAGGAATGGTATGAGCTGACGGGTGAGCTTATAAGTGTGGAGGAAAGAGACAGAATATACGGGGCCAAGTGGAGGGCCAATCCTTCCCTCTACAAGAGAAGAAAGGCAGTCATTAATTTTATCGAAGAACAGTTGCGTGACAATACGATCTTTGATGGCGCCACTAGAATGGACATCGCTATCTTGGTCGAGCGATATCGTGGCAGGATGCACTTGAGTGCTTTGTGTACAATTCTTCAAGCTAACCCGCTGGACGCTGGAGCAACAAAGAAGCCTAACAGGCTAACTGTGGCTAAAGCTGTAGAAAGCATGTGGCACGCCCAAAGTAACTAGCAGCAAGGCTATTCTTTTTTTCTTTTGTACATCTGAATAGCTTGATTTTCTTCGGACCTTTATTTTTTCGGACCTTTATTTCTTCGAACCTTCTCTTCGGACCTTTATTTTTGAATTTTTGAGGTGTTTAGTTAGTTAGTATCAATTTTACTGACAATATATCCTTTCAATATGTCCTTTTAAATTGATGCGAAGGAGAACTCTTCCACCATGAACTATCGTCCTCAAAATATTGTAGCTGCGAACACAACCTTGCTCACCCTACCAGTGTATTTTCAATAAACGAAAAAACGTTCCACAACGGTAGAGTTGAAACTAGAAAAAAACAATTGAGGCCATTAGCTACGGTTGTGAATCTTAAAGCGTCATAAAAAAGATGCCATTTTCTGACACTTTCAAAGTCCCTTTTTTTTTATCGCTCAAATTTTTATTAGGTAATGTTCCCGAAAATTACAAACGGGGAAAGTCTGGCTATGAGAATACTCTTTTTAAGAATAGCTCGCGATATTTAGAATATTCTGGCTGATTTCCGAAATTTTAAAAAGTCAGAATAGTTTCGCATAGTTAAGGGCCAAATTCGGGACGCTTTGGAATATTTTTTTTATTTTCGGAATATTCTTATGAAAATTTGTGCCTAGAATACCATATGAGAGTGAAATTCAGTGTCAATAAGTTCGAATTTTAGTTGGAATCAAAGGCTACCGCGTCATTAGCGTGCAAGAAGACGCACAATAGGTGAAAATTTCAAAAAAGAGAGAGGTTTTATCAGGGAGGAAACGGAGAAGTGTTTGTATTTCAGGAAACTAGGGTAATCTCCTGATGTCGCGGAGTGAGGAAGTGAAATATTCTCCATTCGTTGGAGAAGAGTTTTACAACCTTATCGGCAAAAAGTTTTTAAATAACGGTTAGATAATAACACAGGTGGATTGAACTGAAGCAATTTAGTTGAACCACGTTAAAATCCTACTAAGTCGAAGAACTTTACCTGTGAGCGTAGCGCATTCAATCTACGATTATCTGATTTCTAATCAAGAAGGCTCATACAACCACTGCAGTTTGATGTACTCTTGTTCACCTCGAAATATGATATACTAACTGAAATAATCAGTCAGTTTCGTCGCTGACGATGATTTTTGGTCTTCGAATAGCTTGCTGCAAGACACAATGGTCATTTGTACAAGGTTTAATTCATACAAATATCCTTTGATGCTGAAATAGGGGTCGTGTCTAATCACAGTTGGCCGCAGGCGGAGATTATAAAAGGGCGCCACGAAAGAGCCACCCAGCTTCTTGCTTGAGTATATGACGAAAAAATCAACATCAGAGAGCTATTTGTTCAACTACATGCCAGAAATATCATCAGGAATTTGAATTCGAAGGCAAGAGACGAGTTAATTGCCAGTGCTCGGTTGACAAACAGGTTCAGGCTCTCGCCGAACAGCCATTATTCCGGATGCCCAGAGCGATTTTACTGCTTATAGACCCGGAATGTACTGGTTTTTAGTCACTCTTGATAGTATTCCCAACCTTCTGGCTCCGAGAAGACATTCCTGCAAATCCTCTTGGGCGCTCGCTCACGTGATTTTAGCTGGTCCATGTGGACAGACAAATAGTCCATACGCGGTGGACGTTTCATGAGCCTGCGCCAGAACCCAAAACAGGGGGTTAAGGAAGAACTACGTATGTTTAAGTGTTTTCATCTTCCTATTCTGAAAAAAATTGACGTTTTTTTTTGTCTAATTCATCTGATTAAAGGACTAAACCCATAAAGAAATCATATAGAAACCTCTAACCAGATCCCAAGAAACGTGCCTAGTATCGAACTCGGGTCACCTCACGCCGTCACCACGGCAAAAGCAACCCCTCTTAGCACGCTCTTTAAAACGTACAAAACTTGTCATCGACCCGTTGGCCGCTTCAAATCTCGCGACTCCAGGCGTGCTAAGGAATCCGCCTTCTTTGAATCTCCCATTCTACGAGTGTAGATTTTGTAGACGGTGGAAATGAACCAATTCAAATTCGATTATAAGAATGCCACATGAAAATTCCTCGGTTTCTCAGAACCACTGATAATTAGTTCTTCAATCAAATGATTCAGGTAAAACAAAAATCCAATTTGAAAATATGTCTAATTTATATCATACCCTTAACACTAAAGAATAGTCCGAGATCAATTCTTCACGCAAGCCTCGCCCATCTCCGTTTTGAACTTTGTGTATCAAAGTTTGCTCGGGAAATAAAACCCTAAAATTTTTTCGTTATATCCTCAAGAATTTGAGACATTGCATGAAGAAACAATCTGAGCTCGCGTTT